>WAAG01057042.1:32669-59356 GCA_013390105.1 Tichodroma muraria | reverse complement strand
GATCTTAAAGATTCTCCCTTTTTAGCACCCAACCTTTGCCATCAGACAGCTCTCAGTAACAGCTGAAACACACAGTGGGGCATGCAGAAGACACTGCTGTTGGGATGGTGCCAAAATGTATTTTAAGAAGATTCCTGTTGCTTTATTAATTTCAAGTTCCATTGACAAACAGTCCTTAGTTACAATACAGATACCCCTGCTTGCAAAAGCTCATAAAGCAATCTTGGTTGTATGCAAAACATCTGTACTCTGTGTGCTCTTATGGCTATAAATCTGTATTATGCTCCTCTGCAAACCAGTATTTATCTTTGTTGTTTAGTGCACCTCTGCACACTGGAGAATTCATTAGGAAAATGACACAGTCATGCAGTGTGGCTATAAATTAGTGTGCTGCTGCCTGAAGAAATGCTATTGATTTTGCATGGCACTCCCGGATTTGCATGTTTGCCAGTTAGCTTAACCATAATACCATCATGTATATCAGAAAATATCCTCAAAAGTTGAGTCTGCAGCCCAGCTAAAGGCACATTCTGGCAGAATGTGACGCCTTCACAGAATGCCAATGAGGAAAAAGGCCCCAAAACCAATCAACTAAGTGGCTTAGATTTAACCAAGCATGAAAAAAAAAGGAAAAAAAAAGGAAACTGCTACACCCGGGGCAAAGGAAGGAAGCCCCTGCAGGACTGCTGGAAAAGTGTTAACCAGGAGATGGAAGACAGGAAAATCCAAAGAGGAACATCTGCCTGCAAGCCTTGGTTTGTGCTATCCACGGGCTGCAGATGCCTTGGCATTTCCACCCGTGACAGGGACACCCCGTCTGTCGTCACTACAAAAGCTGCAAGGTGGCTTTGACTCGTTGGCAATCAATTATTGCAGGAGAGCCAATTGATCACATATCATGATTAGCCAGATAATTTGCTTCATATTTCCATTAACGAGCCCAATGGGCATGATTAATGGCCACAGGGGGTAGAATTTCAGCATGGCTAGTGGGGAACTTGCTTTGTAATATTGTGAATCCCATTACTGTTAATGGAAATTTAACAGCCAAAGCCCCTGTGGATCACTTAGAAAAAATTACCCCTTAGGGTTAAACGGGATTTCATTAATAGTATTCCAGGATGCTCTGATTTAAAAGTACTGTAAGTCTTTAGTGTCACACAGAAATATGCATCCCACTGTTTTTTTGCACATCCCTCTTTATATATTTTTATATCTATCACTTTACCCTTCTCAAATGGAATTTCAAAACACAGCTCAGCCTATTGAAATGTAAGGCACATTAAGGGTAAATTTTCTAGAAGTTATTCAAGGAGATTTATCTGCTAAATTCCTATTAATATTAATGGAATTGTCCACTCACATTGCTAGACACTACTCTGAAAATGAACCCCAACAACAATTTATCAGTTTCCTTGTTTCTTGATGCCTACATACAGCAGAACATAAACCACATCCCAGCCCAGATTTGGGCTGGAAATCTGAATACCATGTTAATGACATCTAATGTTTCATCTGGAGCTAGTCTGAGATGTAGACAGANGGCTCACTCGTTTAACCTCCACCACGACCATTCAGTGAAAATGCAGCCTTGCATGCAGGCAGCTGCCTGTGCACATCTATTTGTTAGGGTGTTCAAATCAGGTGGCATTGAACATCCACAGGAACTGCTCCCTAAGACACCCTCCAGCAACATTTTACTGGCGCAAACCAATAGATATCCACAGGTGCTTGCTTAAAAAAAATAAATAGGTATTTTGATGTTTTGGTTAAAAGTGAGAGAAAAGACTAACTGGATCAAAATTCATAAGATGGCACAGTCAGTGCCAGCCACAGCTTGATGCCACCACAGCAAAGTTAATGGAAAAACCCCTGACTAGTTTGGGAATACTCATGCACATAAGCTGAAACACCCAAATTAATCAACCAAATAAACCTATGATATCAAGCAGTTATTAGCATTAAAACTATCCCTAAAACAATTTGGCTGCCCTGGATATGAAGAGGGATGCACCTAGTCCAAATATCCAGGATATAAAGATACAAGGCACTGTAAGGATTTAAAATTTGTTTTCTGTTCCAGTTCTACACCCCACAATTATTTTTGTACTAAAACCGTGTCCATATTATGCAATCTGCTCCTTGTGCAGTGTGGGGCCTCAAGGTCTGTTTTCATCAAGTGGGAGAAAGGCAGCATTGAGTTCTCATTAGCATGAGATAATTCTGAGCTACTTGGTCCAACTACCTGAGGGGAACGAGTGGATGAAAAGAAAGAAGGCAGCATTAAAAAACAAGCAGCCACACAGAGAAAGAGAGACCAAAGGAGCAGAAGAGACAATCAGGCAAGAGATAACAGAGGTATAAGGGATACAGCAGACAAACCTCAGAACAAGATTCACTCTTGAGACCTTGAAGGTGTCAGAGACTTCTCCCTGTGCAACTGAGTCCAGCCCTCCTTCAACTCATTAATCAGATTCTACTTATATTCACCTCTGTGTTCATTCCTGAGGTCGCTACTTCACATTTTTCTTTCAAACACATAACACCTCTAGAGGTCTTTGCTCCACTATCTTTCTACAGTCAGAGGGGGTGTCAAAAGAAAGCTCTGTGATCAACAAAGGCTAATTTCCCTACAAAACATAAGCCTCTTCTACTTTTCCTCTGAATTAATTTTTGCTCAAACTAAAACATTTCCTTCACATTCTCACTTCATGTCACAGAGAGGACACCTGGTTAGTTGTTCTTGCAGTTAAAAGGCTTCTATATTTTTCTACCCTGAGTAATAGGTTTTCCCCTTCTCATCTAGTTGAGGATTCTCCTATTAGGCAAGAAACTCCTCAAACCTCTAATGCTTCTCTTACTTTGAACATCCATTGTGAAAGACATTTACGAGCTTTCCTGGGAGTTGCTAAGGTACTTAAGAGGTCTGGTGTCCACAGCAGCACTGAGCTCATAAGTCACTAGCACAGCCAGAGGAGAATGTGGAACATTAAGGCCTGGTGGAGCTGAGCCAGGAAAGGCGGAGGGAGGGACAGGAGAGTGATGAAATAGAATGAGATACGTTGGCAAGAGCAGGAGACAGAAGGTGGAGAAAAAGTCTAAAGGCTTGCCAGAAAGAAAGGATTTAAGACTGGGAGAAAAGCTGAACCAAGGTGGGAAAATAATATGAATTTTCAATGCCGCCCTTGGACAGCTCAGGATGATTTGGTCCTGGCCATTTGTCTCACACACTTTAGTGGCTCATCTCCACCATCCCCACAAAACACTTCCTTTGTTGCCAGCTCCGTGTGAAAAATGCAAAAGACACCCAAACCTCCACGACTGCNGGCTGAAAGCTGAGCAAAGTCAAACATGTACCTCCCTCTGCATCTCATCTTCATGGCTGCCAAGCTGGTGCCTGTCACACAGCCAGCATGGTTACACCTACCCCTTCCTTAGCCCTGCTTTGGTGCTGTATGTTGAAACACTACCAGGCAGAACTGACAGCAGATCTGTTTTTACCCCAGAGACTGTTGTGAAAGCACCTAGAGATAAACAGGGATGTGGCTGACAGTCAGCCCTTCACATCTAGACTCTAGAAAAAAAAACATCAGTGCCCCAGGAGGTATGCAGAATGACAAAATTTTGTGTAAAGATGTAAAAAAGCTATCTTAAGTGCAAGAATTTGCTATATTTTCATGTAGAAACTGCCTTTGACATTTGACATGACAGGAAATGTTTCCTCCAGTAAGATGGACAACAGGGCCATGCCTAATTAAAACAGGCAGAGGGAATGGAAAGGGAGAGAAAGTAAGTTATAGCACACTGACACATCACTGCATCTTCCTGAAGAGATACTGAATAGGGATTAATGAGGAAACAGAAAAATGAACCACATTTCCCTCAGCAATTATTTTTGCTGTGCTTCCAGCTGGAGACAACCTGTACAAATGAAAGCACCTGCAATGCTACTGAGCACAGAAAGACACCGGCCTGGGTCTGAATGCAGCTTCCCAAAATCACTTCCCACTTCTGCTGCAGCCCAGAGAACACCTCAGCACAACTCCAGAACTAAAACACATTGACCCTCAAGTTAAAAAATGGCCTAGGGAGGAGATGGGAAGGAGGAGGCAAGGGAAGGCTGGAAAGTTAATGGACTGATTCAGTTTATACCCGGTCTGGCTTAACATAGAGGGTGCTCACTGCAGAACACCGAGGGCTTGGCTCCATAATCTATTATCCACAACTCCATCCCCTGCAGGGACGGGCCAGGTTCATTTCAAGCAGCTGGTACTACCACAGGTAGTTTCCAAACTGACTTTACCAAGACTCCATCTCTTCTCTCAGGAGGTTCCTGGCAAAGCTTGGTTTGACACAGCATCAGAGCCATGTCCCACCCTGCTGCCCTGCCCCAAGATCAGAAAACTAGCAGATATTATGAGTGAAAACAGGGAAGCACTTTTGTAGGAATGCAAAAAATATCCTTAATAATCTCTTCAGCCTTTTTGACTGAAGATCACTTGACTCTTATGAGCAAATCCCTCCACATTTCGTTTGGCATGTGTTCAAGAAGCCCCAGTTCTAGCAATACTAATGCTTCTCTCTAATCTATTTACTTCAGGAGCTTTTTTTTTTCTGCAGTTCCTAAGTCTGGCACAATACTTCACTGGCTCTCAAAACACAATCTTAATTCTCCTCCCTATCACTTTGTAAACATTTTTTTTCTCTAATACCAGCAATCAGAAAAGCACACATTTTGGGGCTTGAAGACACCTGCCTGCACTGGCTAATCTTCCCAGAGCTCCTCTATGATTCTCAAAATCCTTCTTGCTAGGCAATTTGCTTCTTCCCACTCAGCACCACGGCTGACCCTCCTTTCTGTCATACACCCCATTTTGTCATCACTGTTCTTAACACCCTCCTTAGCCCTGTGTGCAGGATATCATACATCTGGTGAAAAACTTGTAATAGGAAAGGCCATTTCTCTTTCCCAGCCTTTTCTGTCTTGATCTCTGTCTACCCCACCTTATCTTTATATCAAAAAAAGCATTTCTATACAAGTAAAAATCCTTTTTAGTAACTCCTTCCATTCTAACACTACTCATGTATTCAAGACGTACCAGTTCATCAGAGCACCCAAACATTTTGGCACATAAACAACAGATTCGTAATAGTCTCTTTTAGAGTATACATATGATATTGATTATGTGTATTAAAGGGACAATTTATGCACAAAACTGGTGGCTGTATATTTATCGTTAAGACAATGGAGCTATGCAGAACATTCACGATGAAAATTTAAAATCCACTGAATTTAGACTCTGTCCTGCTTTCATTTTGTAAAATCGATTGAGGCAAACCCAAAGTTTCTCTCTTTAATTCTCTTGCTACAAAATATAACACGTCCATTCCTTTCTGCTTTTGGAGAGAAAAATGCTTCTGCATTTGAAATTGTGCATTTCAGATTAACTGTACTATGAAGCTCAGTGTCTCGGCATAAACCCAAGTATTTCACAGAAGCCCTTGTGAGGAAGAACGGCCCAAAACGAGCACTAGTCCATGATCTCTACTTACATATAAATATGTATACACAGACTTATATACACAAACACACAGATGAGTTCTCAAGATGGGGAGACAGAATGTGTGCATGATGCTGCAGAAAGAGGGCATGCTTAATTAAAGGATACCATTAAAAGTACAAGTCTAAATGTCTGTGACAAAAAGCCTGGCTTTGTGATGTGTCTGATATTGGAGAGGATTACAATATTTGACTGTAGATTTAAGAAAACTGAAAGTTCTTGGAGATACATGAAATAGGATCAAAAAAACCCCACCCTATCCTCAAATTCTTTTCACATGTTCATTAACAAAAGAGAAAAACCTCTTATTAAAAATAAAATTAACTAGTGATTGGCACTGCAAATATTTATGCATGAGAGGGAAATGAAGCATCTATGTTTTACAGGAAATCATAGAGAAAGAAAGCATGTACTCTGTGTCATGTGGGTTTTTCTAAATATCAGCATTGGTTCCTAAGTAAAATGACCCTGCAAAGCCAAGATTTGACATGCAGAAATCAGTTGGGGTTAGTGTTCAGCACAGTATGACAACATATCAAGAATCACTTCCAATGCCTTCTTTTTTATTGTAGTTAGAGACCTGCCTGCTGTTTTTCCCCTCTTGGGACCCAGAAAGCCTGAGCCCAGGCCATTTTAACATCCCTGGAAGGGTGGGGAGGGCAGTGGGTGGGACAGGCTCCAGAGCTCTCTCGCTTCACAAGGCACAGCAACCCAAACTTCTTCTGACAAAGGAAATCAATACGACACTCGGAGACGTGCCCTGGCTTGGCACAGAATCTCAAATGAACAAAAGGCCTTCTCCTGCCTGAAGATCACCCCCTGAGCACTGTATCAAAGCTCACCTCATTTAATGCAAGCATCTGCAGAGGGTATTTTCCCCTCCAGGCCTTCCACGTCCTTCTCTAACATTTACTGTTTGAGATCAGTAGTCTATGCAATTTATCGCACCTGTCAAGGCTAATTTATTCATGCGATCTGGCAGTAATCAAAAAGACTGAGATCGATGTGCCAGCAAACCCTGACATTTATTCATATTTTAAAGTCCTATTTGACCTTGAACTGCAGCTAACTGGAGCTGAACTGTCAGCAGCTCTCTGAGGCTCGCGGGGTCTGGCAGATCGGCGCCTCTCGGCTAAAGGCAAGATGTCAGGGCAGCAGACGCTCGGGCCAGGAGCAGGAAAGGCTGAGCCACAGACAGAGGGGTGGGGAATACAGCACCATTCACAGCTCAGTGGTCACAGACCCACCAGCCAGCCCAGCACATGCACCAGTGCAGCTGATGCCTTGAGATTCGAGCTGTTACATTTTTCAAATCCCAAACTGCCTCAGTGCCTAGCTCTAAACTCCATGTAGAGTGTAGTTAATTGCCTTCAAATTTTAGTCAGATAAAATAATCCCTCTGGGCCTGTGATCCAAGGACACCTTACAGCCTCGGGCCTGGAAGAGTATAAACAAAAGTGAATTGGGGGGGGAGCAAACTGGGGGAATATGACTTCATTACCTGAAGCCATAATTGGAGGATTAACGCCTGATATGCCAACAGACCAAACTTAATTTCTGTCTGAAAAACTCGTGACCATCATCCATCTTGGGTGTAGCCTCTGCAAGGCTTTTGGCTGACCAGGATGTATCTATTGAAGGCCTTTGATAAATACTCACTTTATCCTCTTAACTGTCCAGCCTCTGTTCTAGGTAGCCATTCCAAGGCATCGCAGCTTGAGACTGCACTTTCCTGCAGTACAAGTGTTTGGGAGCCAATGGACTTCTTGACGAGGGACAAGAAGGGTGAGGGAGGGGAGTAAAGAAGGAATATGACACGTGTTTGCACAGGCAGGATACTCCACGCTGTCCTCAGCAGACTGCTGCCAGACTGGTCCCAAGGGCTGTTCTTGGCAAGTGGAGGGGAGGCAGAGACAGAAAATGACACCACCTCCCCTCCCTGGTGGATCAGGGACAGTGATGGTGACCTGGCCACAGAAGATACATCAGAAACTGCGAGCCACCAGGAACCTGCCAGCACAACGTGGCAACACCAGCCGGAAAGAGGAAAAACAGATCTCAAGAGGATTGCTTTGAATGTGCTCTCACACTCTTAGTCCCAGAATTTAGGACTCACTCATTCCTTCTGAAGTCCATCACCCTTGTCCTTTCTTCACTCCATCAGGCCCTAAAGGAACACAGGGATTTTAAGCACAGTTCTTATAATGTATGCAGGTGCTGTAACCTCCAGTAATCATTTCAGACCAATTAGTAGAGAAATACAATAAAGTTTGTTTTGAATAGTTTCAGCCTGGCTCTGGCATCCCATGAGCATATCTTTGGAGCCCTCTGCCTCGGTTTCCCCTTGGTTTAATGAAAGCAAACTCATTTATCTGCTTCCTCAGAGCATGCCAGGAATTACAGACAGGACCTGCTCTGAGGTTATTGAATCATTTACTTTTCTTCTGATAGGAAGATAGTTGTGCAAATGACATTCTCTCAGAGACACAGAGGAAATCTAAGTGGCATTTTAGGTAGAAATATGCAGTTACAGTTTTACTAAAACACGTGAACAGATTATTTTATCACAGTCAAAACACTTGACTATGTGATATGCAGTTGCACCCACAACAGATTTTGCAAATGTATTTTGTTGCTTCTCTGGGCTCTCCTTGGCTGCGTTTCTCATGCTATAAATTCTGTATGTCATATTAAATACGATTTTTCAGTGAGATCTGCTTTTTCTAAGCCTAGAATACAAATAGAAATGACAGTTATGTCATTTTGTGTTTGTTTTCTCTCTCTTTTAAATAGCTAACACCTTTCCATTTTGTTGAAAGAAAGCTACCAATGGAAAGCAATTGGCATTTTGACCAATGCTTTTGTACACATTAAATATGTGTCTAACGCTGCCATGAAATCTAATCTGATGTTCGTGGAAAAGGAACAATGACATATGAGGATGCAGAGGGAATTTATCTATGTGAATCTAGACTGGCTGCAGCATGCAAGCACTGAAACTACACACAGAGCTGTGTTACAATAAACATGATAATAAAACATTTCAGCCAACCTGTTTCCCTATTTCTCCTGTGCAGAAAACAAAATTTAAGAGTATCTTTAAATTTTCTGGCTATAAGTATAAGGTTGTTTTTTTTTTTCCTGTCTGTGCTTAGCCAGATAGGGCTAAGGGCTATCATCCAGATAGGGATGTGGTTCCCTTTTCTATGCCCTGTTCTGGCTCCTCTAAGAGGAGGTGCAAGGTCTCACTCCTCTGGGAGCTCTTTGGGGGAGAAGCACCAACTGCACCTCACTGCTGGCTGATCTGCTGCTGCCTTCTACAGAAAATGCTCTTTCAAGCACAGTGTTAAGCTGCCTTTTTTCCATGTGTTACACACAGTGCAGATAATGATAAATTTGGCACCAAGGAGTGGACCTTCATCCAAAAACACAGTACATGCATTATTCCTTCCCTGCTCCTGCTCCTCGGCTCAGAGGCACCTGTCACACAGGTCAGCTCAACATGCTCTGCCTTATCCAGGTGACACTAGTGCAAGGATAATTATTACTCAATTAGAGACTTCTTTAGAACACCAAAAAAGGTACAACAGAAAAAAATGTCACGTTACCTCACAAAGTCTTCCAGGCAGAATTAAAACAAAGCCAAGCAAACCTAGGCCCCACAACTCTTAACCCTCCACACCTACAATTCTCAAAGATCAGCTCTGTTACCCTCATGCTCCTATGAGAAAAAAAACTTCCACTTGCCAGTGGTGGTGACTTATGTGTTTAATATCATAAATAATGGTGACCTGAACAGTCCTGCAAAGGTAACACCTCAGCTGTACATTTAAACATCTACAACCCCACCTCCAGACCTGAACTCAAGCCTGGAAGAGCTTGACAGCTCAGCCCTAAGGCTGAAAAGCACTTTCCCAAATGAGGTCATTTGCCTGGAGGTGCCTGGGGAAACCAACACAACCACACATAAGCCCTGGTCACTGCCAAGGGAAGCAGTTTGGACTGTGGCCCACACATCCACTGGCTGCTCCTCCAGAACTTACCCCTGGGTTGGGGATGACACAGGACACTGCTCCAAGCCAAGTCTTTGCTCCAAATGCAGAAATCTGGGCTGAAAGGACTCCTCCCATCTTAAGAGCCCTTTATATTTCCTAGAGATTCCTCATTAAACCTCTCAGCCTCAAAAAAATGAGAACCAACTGGGGAACTACTCAAAAAGTCAATTAGGAAGGGGGCATCCCCTTTCTCTGAGAACAGCCGGTATCCTGGATCACTTTCACATCTTGTTTTTTCACTTGGAAAAAAGATGCTTTCCACAGAACTGTTTTTTCATTTTTTTTAAGAGTTCTGAGAGAGATTGAAAATGGTTCCAGAAAAACTCAAAGAAATATTTTGCCAGGTGTGCTAGGACCAAGCTAAAGACTGACAGTTGGGCACCTCTGGGTGCAAAACAGTACAAACCAGGCTTTCAGTAATCAGCATCAAAATCTGGAGTTCTACAGACCATTTGGAGTTCTGGATGAGCTGTTATTTTGCAACACAAAGTATGTTGTATCAGAAAGTTTCTGAACAGCTGTAGCTCATCTCTAGTGTTTGGTCCAGACTCATCATTAGGCAAGTGAAACCTATTTCAATCTCAACACAATTAACACCCTCCTCGTCATTTTCCCCCTCCCTCTCTCTCATTCAGTTCACATTTGCCTCTGCAGAGGAACATGTGTTAGATTTAGATCAAACCTGCAGGAAAGTGGCTGAGAAGAAAGTGGCAAAGACTAAGGAAGCATTTTCTTTCCTCAGTTCTTTTGCTGTTGATCTCTTTCTGAGATTTCCAGCCCTGTGCTTTGATAGTGTCCTGGTACATGAAAGAGTTTGTAACATAAAATGTTACACTCGATGGAGCATGATGTGATATTGGAGCCAAATGGCCAGATGCTCTTTTCTGAGCTATTTCCAATGCTCCCACTTTAGAGAGTGTTTTTAGGGGTACTCACAAGCTCCAGTCCTGTAGTGCACTGGCAATTTCATGCTAGAGCACCACTGTGCTGTGTTCTGATGAAACCATTGTTTTTCATGCTAGGTTAAAGTTATCCTCAATTTGATAAAAAGAAAAATAATGAAGAAAATAAGAAAGAAAAGAAAAGAGGACAGTATGGTTCAAAGAAATTGCAGGTAGGGATTTGGGTTCTGCCCCCAAAATCAAGATCATACATCCCATTAAAAGTACAATTAAGACTATATTAATAATCTGGTTAGAGAAAAACCCAACTACTCCCAACTTCATCAGAACAGGCCCAGGGCCACGTTGTAAAGCAAGCTGTTTGGCTTTGCTTTACACTGCTTGCACATAGTGTTCTTCCATGTGGGGAAGACCCTTTCCAGAGGAAACCCTCTGGTTTGAAATGTGGCTGAGGTCAGACATCTGAACCCTGTCCCCAGTTATCACTGGAATCAGCCTGTCCTCATCTGCTCTCCCACCATCTTCCTGCTTGCTGCCAGCACTGGATCTGTTCTGGGGCAGGGATCTGACCTCAGAGCTGGGATCAGAATCCCTGGGACTGCTGACAGCTCCCTCCCAGCTGTTAACACAGCAGTTGCCCTCTGCAGCCCATGGGATTGGCCACTGCACCATGGTTGGCCATGGGCAACCACCAGTGGTGACCCTGGGTGGTTTTGGACACTCCAGGGTTCAGCAGGCTGGGATTTAATGCCTGCACGAGCTCCTTGGCTTGCCACGGAGCCTGTCCCCTTCTCCAGACAGAATGCATTACTGCTGCACACCAGTGTCAAGCCTCTTCTCAGCCTGCCTGAATCTCTGCAACTCCAGTGGAATTAGGAGATGCTGAAGCCTTGGATGTGCTGAGGGCCTGGCTCATCACTTCTGCACATCACCACAGAGCCAACTGCTCCAATCCCTGTTCCGAAGAGGGAAGGGAGCTGTGGTTAATGTAACCCAGGCACCACGACTTCAATCCTCTCATGATTTCTTAATGCTTGGCTCTACAAGCTTAGCATACTTTTACCTTAGGAAATACCTGTAAAACTGCTAAATTAAACTGGAGATGGAAAAAGGGGACACCTTTACTTATACACTTCATCTGCAGGGTGAGACCTGGGAGATTTATCACTGAGATCTTTGCAGCCTAAGCATTGGAGCAACTTCCAATAACAGCAGATTACATCACTTACTAGGATTTTGCTTAGGCAGTACAGAACTGCTCAGAAACATTTTAATAGCATTTAGCTGCATGCTGAAAATGCTGATTTATTGCACTCCAGTGTGAATAGGCATGTCTAAGGACAGAGCACACTACTTTTCCAGATGTCAGCAGCTGTGGGGTTTTGTTAACATCATTTAAGTGATTAAAAGTCTTTGAACGAAAAGGCTTTAAGACTTTTAAGTCAAGACTGAATTAATTTATACTAAAAATTACAGCTTGGGTAAGGTCAAAATAAAAATGAAGTATTTTCAGATTCACTATAATAAGACACTTTGATTAACATCTATTTCTGTACAATTTTCAGTTGTATTTTACCACAGCATGTGTGAAAATATGCTGGAATTTTGAGTAACTCACCAGAACTGAGTTTCCATTTAGCTCTAAGACTAAGGACCTGGCCTCATGAATCACACAGAGCAAAAAGCATTGTCCAGAATTCAGAATTAAAGTTTGCTATACATAAACCTTGTGACATTTTTATTATAGCACACCAGTCTGGAATCTGCATTTAAAACACTGACTGCTCTAAGGAAACTAAATCTCTTTAGCTAAAGGTAATAACTTGAGGTCAAAAATTTGCTACTCAACAATCTACCATTAACATTTCTGCTCAGAAAAAATGTAGTTCATCTATTTTTAAAGGAAATAAAGGCAGAGCATGTAACATACGTTTGGAAAGTATAATGATTTGTTTGTGTATGGAAGTCCATTACATAAAGAGCTTCATTTCCTCATACAGAGATTTTGGTGCATCTGCATCATGATTTTTTTTATAGTACACACAGTGCTTGTGTAAGCCAGAGGTGGGACTGCATTCCTGTTTACACAGCCCATGGTTTCAGCTTGGCCTCCATCACCAACTAAATCAACACCAGAGAGCACACGGGGTCTGAGCTGGATCCTGGTTGGGGTCAGCTCTTTTCAGTCCTGAGGAGCTCTGTGTTCCCAGAGACATTCCACTGACAGTGGCCACAAAACTGGCCAAAGTTACCCGGGACACATCTGCTGATGCTGACACAGTGCTACTGAGAATAAAGCAGTCTGATGCTGGCCATAAAAGAAAAAGAGTTTTACTTGCAGCTATGAATGTGGCGACATATTTTTTTAATTTAATTTGTTTGGATTCTTAGTGGTGGAAGCAGAACTCAATTTCTGCTAGAGCATCCTTTAAAATAAATGCTTGATCTCTTCCCACCCACCATTATAGCTGATGGGCACAAAGTAAAAAAAAATTCATTCACCTTATCACTGGAGCACCAGAGGAAGAGAGGGATCCTTAGTGCAGTGATTAATGACTCACTATAAAAAGATGTATCATAAACTGCTTATATTAGGTTAAATCATAAACTAGGCTTTTAATGTTTATATGATCCCTTTCTAAATAATTAAGTGTGTCTGTAGCTTATGCTAGGAATGGAACTCATGTGAGGCTTGCAAAGCACACAAGTTTCTTACAGGGTCATAATTTGGGACCCTCACTTAAAGGGATCTCTGTCTTCCTCCACATTCAAGCACTGCTTGAATTTCTCTTCCTATTGGGACATCTCTCTGTACTACAGGTCAGAGAGACCATTTGATGTTCAGGAGCAGCAAAGATGATCTACCCTGAATTTAGAGTGGCTTCTTCAGCCTGTGCTCATGAAGGGCAACTCATCCACAGAGGAGTCAGCCAAGACTGGATGCTGTAATTTCCTGAGTTTAGGTGCTAATAATAACTCCCATCAGCTTCAGTAGCTGGTTGGAGAACAGGGAGAGAATAGCACCATTTGTCCTAACAGAATTTCTCCGATTTATCCACCTTGTGGTGAAACTGCCACCTTTAAATAACACAGTATAAGATGACATCATGTATGTGTCCATCCATTTCCTTACTATCACAAGCCTGCAAACCTGTCCATCTCCCTTTTATTTTCCAGAACAGCTGGTGCTTTCTCTCAACCAAACCAGAATCTCCCTCTCTCGGCAAACAGACAGTAGCTTCAGCGTAAAGTCACCCCATCAGGAGAATTTACTCAGAAAATAATAGGAGTTTAAAAAAGAGCTGCAGAGCCCTAAATATTTTCAACAGGCATAGTAGGTAGCCCCAGTCTGTTGCTGCACTGCTTATTCATATTCAATACAGAAAATCACTTAGGTTATTTAAATATTTCCATCTATGGAATTTAGAAAAGGGCAAAGCCAACTGTAGAATACCCAAGATCATGATTTTTTAATAAACAATAGATTTCATGGGAATTAGCTGGGTTATCAAACAGTATCCTCCCAAATCAGCTCATTAGTTTCACTGAGTTTCCCTATTTCACTTTATTAAAGCAATTTAAACAAGGGTTCACCAGATGCAATGTAATCTATTTCGGGCACTCCAAGCCTAATCCCTTTTCTCTTAGCAGTAACATGATAATAGTTAGCAAAAAAGTTAAAAAGGATTATTGTTACTATTCAAATAGGCTATTTGAATTTCTTATTTTGAGCTATTTCAAATAGGGACTGTTTTCAGCCAAGCATGGGCCACTACTTTCCCTACATCTTATTATTTATTATTATATTATTTTTTGTTCTTTACTTATTCATTCATTTATTCCTTCCTTTTTCTATTCTTCATTGCTTCACACAAGCAGTCACACACGGTCAACAGCATCTCTCAGTGCAGGTGGGGGGATGCACCAAATATCTCTGCATGGGTCACTGCACCAGGTCTTAGGAAAGAAGTGGTTTTTTGCAATTTACTTGGAGTTAAAAAAGCCCAAGTTGGTAAATTCACAGTGGTTTTATAAATAGCCTAGAGAGAAGGGAGAAGGTTCCTGTGCATTTTCACGCTGTTAGTTTCTGACAGCTCTGAAAGACACACAGGAGGGGATCACACATAGGATTTGCAAATTAGGAGGCAGATACTGTATATTACTTACCATGATGGAACCAGGCTGGAAACACAGGAGAGTAACAGACATGTACTATGGACACACAGCTTATTTCACAGCAAAAAAACCTCATGCTCTTACTCTTGTACTTTCATAAAACCTTTTCCAAACAGTAGGGTTAGCCTTTCTTATAGGGAAAAAAAACTCAAACAAACCCAACCAAAATAAAACCCAAAGAAAGAGAGCTGGTTTCTAGATCTAAGGTTTCTGCAGGCTTTAACAAGTTCCCTATCCCTGAAAACCTGTCCTCACTCACCTCAAATCCTTGTCTCTTCAAACAAGTGCCATTTCATAATCCTATTAAAACCTTTACCTCTGTTTACCAGGGGCTCTAATCGTACTCAGCAAGTTCTCCTGGTCTAAGGAAGAGCGACAGCTTTCAGATTTCTTAGGAGGCTTATTCATCAGCCACGCCAGAGTTTTGCCAGAGTGTTCAATCTATTCTAGGAGCAGCCATGTGGAAAAAGTTTCAAACAGCTCAAAGCCCTGCACAATGATAAAGGAAAGCTCACACAATCCTGGTAATAGCCTGACCCTCTTAAGGAAAATTGGATGATTTGTGGTAGCAGTTTTTCTGTCCCCTATGTGAATTCTGAACCTTAAAGGATAAGCAGTGTATTCACACCATCCCATTACAAACCCCATACCTCTTGCAATGCTGGAATAACAAATACACACCCATATGTGAAAATAAACTCTTGCTGCAGTGACCTTCCTCCTCAGTCCAATGGTGTGAAGGAGTTTGTAGCCATTTTAGAAAATAAAAAAGAGCCGGATAAAGAATGGACTAATTTGATGTTCAGTGTTTCACCACGAGCAGAATATATGCTTTAATGAGCACATTACATGCACCAGGGACATGTTACTTGGAAGCAGGGGATAAAGAGTAAAAGGAAAATAATTAAACAGTCAGCTTTATAATGAGGAAACTCTGTTCATGCAACATTAAGCGGCCTAATTTTCAAACACTAAACAAAGACATGTTCCTTGGGCTTCAGGAGTATTTGCTGGCAAGCACCACCTTGAAAACAAGGGCAAGGGATCACAGGTATCCAACCTCCTTTAGGTCCAGGCCACCGGGACTGATGTTGTTCCAAAGTCATCTGTCTACACTTCCCACTGACCTGTCCAACAGGATTGAACACCTGCACCCTGTAGTTCTTACTCTATAAGGAGAATCCTTAGAGTTGTAGAATATCCCAGCATTCATAATGTGTGTATGGTGAACATTACAACTGACTGCTACCAGCCTGCCCTTAGTTTTCTGTAGGTATTGCATCTGTTAGACCACAAATGTACAACCTCAGCTAAGGGCAATGAGCACATGGGGACTTAGAGTGGCTGTCTGCATGAGGAAAGATACTGGGAAAGGGGAAAACCTTTCTCATTGGGTTCAGACGCTGACAGGATGAACCAATAAAGCATATTCCTGACTGTTATCAGTTCTCTCAAGGCCTGTAAGGCCAGGAACATTCATTTACTGGCACTGTCACTTCCAGACAGTGTTGCAGCATCAATTACTCCAGCACAATGGACCATCAGTCAGACAGCAACTCTGCTGGGCCACAAGCTCCCCAGCACTCTTTGCACATGGACACTGCACAAGGTCTCCTCTTTGTTACTCACCCTCATGCCTAATTCGATGTTTTCTCCTCCATAGACCTCCATGCCAGGGTCCAGCAGGCCAATCTCACCAAAATACTCTCGGTCCACCACAAAAGAACATCCAATCATGGCTGGTGTCCTGATGGAGACATTAAAGCAAAAAATTAAGCCATTGATTAGCTATTACAGACCCCACCTCATAACAAATTTACACAGATTAAACAGCTCTTAGTCCTCAAGTTTACACTCTAAATTTACCTATTAGCATTAGTCACATGGCATTTCATGTATGCAAGAAATTCCAGTACTTCTCTATTTGGTGCTGTAATTTCTAAAGACTTGCTGTCGAATCATTCTCTAGTTAGAAGTGGTCTCAAAGCTCTACAAAACCCACACAGGGTCCTGGATACTCCTGGCTGGGCACTTCCATCCTCTGTTGATGCACATATATATACACCAGGTTATTTGCATTTAGAAATTCAAGTTATTTGATAAAATACACCTTCCTGATTATATTTCCCAAAGCCAAGCCTGGAAACAGGTTTGCCTAAAAAGGCTGAGGGCACTCCTGTACACAGGATGAGACATCCTATATACATCTTGATTTCACATCTTGTACCACTGAAATAACACCTTAGGCTAACAAGGAATACATTTGGTCTAGGAACAAAAATAAAGGAAGGACACAACCAAGGTAAGGAAATTCAGAACCTTTGCAATGAAATAAGCCTTGGAGGGAATATTTCAGGTATATTTTTTAAGTTTTACACATGATAAAAGAGGGAAGGAGATGGGGGGAAGAAACACACACCACTTTCTTAGTTTTCCTTTTCATGTATTTAAAGCTAAACACAGGCTTCACTGGATCAAGGCATCACTGCTTTGCAAAACTGAGATGCTACTTTGGGCTTAGACTCCTCCTTTCCAGCCCTGCCTCCCCCACAAAAATCCTCTGGAGGCAGCTCCTTACAGCAGCAGGATGCTCCCATGAGGATGTCTCCTCCCTTTCTAATGAGGAATGGTACTGCCAGGCTTTGCAGACCGCTCTCAGGTGCTGGAATCTCTCTCTCTGGGGGATGGATTTCTGCAGCTGTAGGCTCTGTCCATTAAAACACTCAGTTGTTAATTGAACGGGGGTGGGAAATACATTTTAGATGCAACTACATAATCATCACTCACAGACGAATGCCACTGAGGACTGTCTTTGCAACTCCCTCTCTCCCTTCTAGGGTTTATTTCTTCTCATTACATATTTTCAAATATAGACTTGCCAAGCTTTCACAGCTTTTTCAGAAAAAAACCCACGTTTACAGGAATGAGCAACAACAGCAGAACAATGACAGAAAGAACCACATCCAGGTTTTATAATTTTATGCTGGACTACAGTGCCACACTGACATATCACAAACACTTTTCAAAAAACGTGCTTGAAAAATGCTCAAGGCCCTCACATGGCATTAGAACTGGGGTTTTCCAGTAGCTGAAATACCCCAGTACATCCACCACTTTCAGTGCAGTGCCACAGACTTATCTTGAAAGCTGGAAATGGCCACATGAGCAAAAGCAGCTGAGTTAGCACCTCTCACCCACTGCTCACTGCCCAAGGGGCAGCACATGAGAAGGTGAGTGCCCTCAGCACTTCACAGCTTCAGAGCACAACATATTAACCTGCTTTATGTGAAACAACCTTTTCCCTTAATCACGCACTCTCTAGTAAAACAAGACACTTCTAGAGGGAGAAAACAGCAATTAGAAGTGTACCATTTTTTTACCAATACCTCAAAGGTGTTGTGAAACTTAACTGTAGAATATTCTTGGACACAATGGAGGATGTTATAAGGATTAATTATAATCAACAGCAGCACTCAAACGATAATGTGGGAAACACAGCAAAATGGTTTTTGCAGCTAAAAGCTTAAAATGAAGCTTAGAATTGTATTGATTCTGCAATTCTGAACTGGAGAAAGATACAGCACAGTCAGTTTGGGGGAATTACCTGTTAGCACTGCTGTAGCAAGGGAGACATGAGAGAAACATTGCTGTGGGTAATGCCCTGGGAAAGGGAGGAAGCACAGAGAGGTTTTTGGAGGTGAATTCTCCCTCCCTCCCTCCCTGTCTGTGGCAGCAGGAAGAGAGGTCCTGTGTGGGGAGGGCAGTGCCTGCCACGGGAGGGGGCACAGGGAACAGAGGCCACGTTGGCCAGGGAAGAAAGGCATTTGCTGCAGGTCTGAGTCAGGACTATTTTGTGTCAGTGAGATCCCCAGGAGCACAGCTCTGTTGGAAAAATTCCAGCAGGTGCTGACACCCATTTCTCCAGCCAGGTGCATCCCCCTCCTTCCCCTTACTGAAGGGAGATGCCTGGGGGCTTCATCAAGAACCAGTGAAGGAGAAAGGGATGGGGACTAAGCTGCACGTGTTACAGTCGGTTTTCCTCTGCTTTATGCATCTTTCTCTCCTGCCTTAAGGTCAGCATATATTTATATTTATTTATTTATATGTATATTTATATATACATATGTGCACAATGCAATCAGGTCACATTTGAAACAGTTTCCTGAGCAGCCAACTGCAATTTCCAGGAAAACTGACAAATGCTCACAATAAATACATAAATTCAAACACAAATAGAACCATAAATAAATATATAAGCATAAATGTATATATAAAGGCATAAGGAGAGAGACAAGGAGCTTCAAATGACACATCACACATCGTATCTCTGAGTGTTCCACCTCTCACAGCAGGATGTTTCTTTGATTCAGGTTCTCAAGCAGCACCTCAGCTCTGGTCTGACATGTAAATGGGGAAACCTGCATGGTAACTGCAGAAGTATTTCTATTTTTCTTACAGCACATGTCTTCTGCAAGAAAGAGTCATACCAGGCCCTGAGAACAGAACAGGCCTGTATGTTCCTGTTCTGGAACAGACAGAATCTGTCTGTTCTGAACTGACAGAATCTCTGCTCAGATTTGCTGCTCAGGAGATACAGGGGAAAAAAAATGACAAGATGACAAGCTAGTGCTCATCTAGAAAGGCAGAGCAAATACAGATGTAGAATAACTCTCTGATGCCCTCTGGAAGTGAATTTTTTGGAACAGGCAGGACACCCATCAGAGCCTGGACAAATAAAAGCGAAACTGCTCTGTTACAGGCTCCTGTGAACCAGAAACTGAAAAGATGGCTATAAACAGTCAGTAAACACTCACCAGTTTTATTATTACATGGCATCATGGTTTATCACGAAAGACTTTACCTCCTAAGCTCAGGCACACAGGTGGATTTCTTCCCAGAGAAGTGAGGGCCCAGATTGGTTTCATCAATATTGTTATTGCAGACCAGCACGGGCCTGACTTGCACATGAGATGGGCGCACACACCCCCAGATAGAAGAAGCAGCACAAAACCCTTCACTGGGGGCACATCAAACTCTAATTTATGCCCATGAGAAGGCACTGGTGCTTTCTGGAGAGGCTGATGCAGTGCGTGTACATAGACATCCCTACTGGTAGCAAGCTATGGCATATTAAAGCAGTAAGTGAGAACATATGCAACAATGAAATGCACCACTGCTGCTGGAGGAAGATAAAATGGAAAGCTGTGCAGTGCTTGGCTGGGCGAGGCTGACTAATGACTCTAATGTTAGTGGCTGCTGATCAAGAAATCAAATGCAGAGCAGTCCATCATAATCACGGCAGGTGAGGGAAGACAAGTCAGAGCCAGAGCTCAGAATACCAGAAACCTTCCTTGCTGTTCCAAAACCCAGAAGAAAAAATACAGCATGCGTTAAAAAACCCGGCTTGTTTCAATGCATAGTTAAATCCGTTAGAAGCCCTCTGAAATAGGATCCTTTGTTACACAGTTTGCTGCCAGATGATAAGGACGTTTTGGGGCAGTGTGCTCGCAGGAACACAAATGGAAAATGACGCGATGGACAGAGCGTGTCAAAATAACAATCCTCATTTAAATCTTCACGTTACAGGCATCTTACATCTCAAATGTCAAACATGTAAAATGGATTGCCTGCAGAAGCCAGCTCGGGGAACATCAATTGTTCTGAAGTTCAGAGTATTAACGTGGGGAGAAAAAAAGAACCGGCCTTAAAGTGCGTCAGAAATCTTTACAAAATCTGACACTTTGTTCTCGCTATTTCTTTACCTTTGTTAGCACTTCAAGGCCACGTTCCCTTTGTCACTTAGCTTACAACAGCTGATGTGACATTTTATGGTGCACACTTGGTATGACTGCCCATGAATGACCTACTGGCGTGAGGGCCAGTTCCTGCTCTTTCCCAGCAAGGCTGAGTAGAATCACACCACTGACAGTGTTCAAGAAATTAGAGGATCAGGCTTCAAATAGAAAAATTCTTAGGAAAGAAGCACATCTGTTGTGTAGTCCCAGAAGAAAACAGGAATTGGACCCTACCTTCCAAATGCCTCACCCAATTCTGCACATCAGTGATATTTATTCATACAGTGCAAACATGAGAAATGCCAGGGCTCTGATCCTCACTGATACCAGGGTACACATGTTCTTTAATGCTGAAAATCTCTAATCCCTTTGGAGATCTGGCAGAAAGTATTCAGCTACACCAACCACAAAACCAGTCACAGGGATATTTGTTACCAGCCTTTTCTTTCACAAAACACACAGAGACACAAACCAAACCCACTACTTGCTGAAAACAGTGTCATAGAAAGCCTTAAGAGGGACAGTGGCAGCAAGGACTAAATGAATTTGCAGTTTTTATGCTGATGAGCAGCTTTGCACTCTTATGAATGCTCTGGACAGACATGGATTCAAACACCATCAAAGCACACCCTTTTCCATGTCTTGCAAAGTGGACTGAAGCAGGAATCGTAGTTGCAGTATGTGATTTGGAAAGCTGGTTACAAAACCAAAACCTGTACCAAACAAAGAGTCACATCTGAGGTATTTTTAAAAGTTTGTGCACTAGCCTGACTTTGCCTTCCTTTTGAAAACACACTTTAAGTATTCCACAGCTACTAAGTTCCCACCATGAGTGCTTTCAAATCTCAATGCTGAGGACAGGCTTCCTGATTGTTTTCATCAATAACACTCACACAGTCAGTCTTTCCATTACCATAGTGACACTGGCATATCACTTAAAAGCCACAAAATCGCATTATATTACCACAGGCAGGAACAACACAACAGCCAAATGCTTTAGCAGATCCACCCAGGTGCTACAGCTTCAGAGGCCCCTCAGCACAGAGTGCAGTGTGGCTATAAAGTGGATGCTCTGCTCTCCTAAATCCCTGCCTTCACAGAACTTGTGCCCAGGGAGACATGGAAGCATTCATGGTTCCATGTGGATGTCTCTGCATTTTAGGGCATGGAATTCTTAATTTGCAAAAGAAGTGCTTAGGCAGTTGCAGTGTGTCAGTGCTCCTGATATTCACCAGCAAGGGTTGGGTGTTCTCCTCCTTCTGCTGCTTGTCTCATTTGTCTCTGGGCAGTTTATGCACTGTTGAATTGGAGGGTTTTTTCATTCGGTCCAGAATAAAACCACTGCTCTTGGGAGCCAGCTACTCATGATCATCAGATTTTAACACTGCTCAATGCTGGAGTTTGGATTTGTTCACTTCTGTGTCAGTCCAGCTCGGCGCCAGCATGACACCAGCAAGAGCCTGAATGTAAATCTGAGGGAAGTCCATGGTAAATCAAGCCCTTTATTGCAGAGGTTTAACCTCTTATTCAGTCTTATCTGTTATGTGATGATTGTCTCCAGAACAGAAGATACTGGAGCAATCCATGGGAAAATTACTACAATGATTTCATATATAAATTGTGAGTCATGAAATGTGCAAAACCTTTCAGGAGTGAAAGCTTTGGATGATTAATTTTCCTTTATCAATAAACTTTCTCAGGGTTGAGTGAAACAGGTATAAAACACCTGCACTTTTAAAACAATGTGAGCCAAGCAAGGCATGTTATCCAGGAAAACTGATTTCCAAAGTAATTACTTCCCTGCTTATTGAGGTTTCAAGCCATGCAAAAGGTCAGTGATGATGGACTGTGCTGTCCTGTAGTAAATAAGGTTAATATTACTGTATAGCTCTGTTTTGCAGTCACAGGGCATGAGAATGAACCTGAGTACAACTTGCAACACTTGCTCAAATACAGATTAAAATATTACTCTGCATGAGGGAAGGATCCTGTGAGGTGGTCCCATCCCTCTGATCACTTAGAAACGTGATCAGTGTGTCAGTGTCTTCTCACTTCCAAAAGATCACTGCCATTTTTTTCAGGTGGGTGTGTTGTTGGAAGTGCTTAGATGAACTCTTCAGGATCCCTCAAGCTTTGTACTGGAAGGGAAGTACATCAGCTCCTCTGCCAGAGCCCACACTGGGACCATACAGTAGAGTTTTAGCTTACTTTAAGATGAAGCCAATATACATGAAAATAAACGTGACTTTAAGATGGTAATTTGTGTCCTTCTTAAGAAGCGTTAAAAATAAGAGCATCCTGAAGTGCATACTTAGGCTTCAAATTTTTTAGCATTTATTTTTAGAGTTGGTAACAACAGTACCCTTAACTCAGCACAATATGTCCCAGAGGAGCTGTTAGACAAGCATCTGCACTGGAGATGAAAGGCTAGGAGATGTGAATTTTCAAATAGAGGGGAGAGAAAGCTCTTTTCACATCAGTTCCAGTTTTCCCACTTTAACAATTCTCAGAAACACCTTCACAACTCCTGTAAGAGCATTTCCTCAGAAAATTCCATTTCTGTAATGTAAAATGTTCTCTTATAGGGAAAAGTAAATTGACACACTGATTACATGGTCTGGTGTGGGTTCATTTTAAAATTCAGCCAGTAGGAAAGCTCTGAACACGTGCAAAGTTCTCAAAAAAAACCCCAACAAAAACAAAAAACCAAAACACCGAAAACAAACACCCCAAAAAACCTAACCTAACCAAAGCAAAGCAAAACAAAACAAACAAAAAAACAACCCACAAAAAAACCAAACCAAAACAACATAAAAACAACCCAAAAAAGAAAAACACAAAGAGAAGAAAAAAAGAGCAGGTCTCAAACACAGCTCCTAGTAGTGCTCTTGGGAAGCTCTGGTTTGGACTGATGGCCAAGACTGCTGCCCACAGAACAAGAGTGAAACCAGCCTCTTTGTAATCACACACAAAATACCTTTGTTTCTCATACACACAATGGGCCAGAGTCCACTGGAAAATAAAAGGTTAGATGAAAAGGATCCTGCTATCCTGCTAATGGCCAGAACACGTGCTTGAAGCACACACTCAGAGCCAGAGTGCTTGTGTACATTGAGGGGCAGTTCTGAGAGGCAGCACACGCATCCACAGCTTTTGCAGAGCCGTCAGCTTGCTCCAGTCTATTTTGTTATTCCTGCACAAAGCCTGTAGCCTCGTTCACCTAAATTCCCCCTCGGCAGACGGCCGAGATGGAAACATCGCTGGGCCCGAAGTGACAGCGCAGGGGAGATTTACCTGATGGGAGCTGACTCATCCCCTTTATCGAGCCAGTCCTGCGGTGGGATTATGTACATGCACCAGAGCCCCCAGTTGTAGCCGTGGGCCGCGTTGGCGTATTGCTGCACTTCAAACGTGTTGTACTTGATGTTGTCAATCGCGGGCAGGATGATCCGCTTGCGATCCTCCTTGATCCGGGTAAGCGCAGGTTCCACCCTGAGAGCAATGAAAACAGCACAATGTTTTACAGCCACCCGGTAATCCCAGGTCCTGGTGAAATGAGGTTCTCTGATGCTGTGAGCATCAGCCCAGCGAGGTGGAAAACGCAGAGCGCGGCAGAGAGGGACAGGGTACAGATGACAGCCCCGTGCTGCCGGGACTGCAGCCGGCGTGGGATGCTGCACACAGCACCTGCACAGGAATTGTCACCTCTGTGAAGCTGTGCCGGAGTCTAACAACACAAAATTTGACCAAACGCTTATTCTGAGGCCTGGAGACTGTTAATTCATTTCACACTGGACAAATGCTGAGAGACACCAACCACCAAGAGCAGCTAAATGGTCTCCTACTGGCTACACCACCAGGATTCCTGGTAGCAAATAAATACTGGCTGACATGGCCTGAAGAACTAAACACACACCAGAGGCTGCAAGCATCTGAAGGTTACTCAAAGGTTTTAATCCTGTTTCCCAAGACTGACCCCATCACATCTAGTTTGAATGACAAATGTGGCTGCATTATGCCTTCTAAAACCTCTTTGGTGATGAGAAGATTTCAGGTGCCAGATGGTGCAAAAGCAGCAAACTGCAGGAAATGTTCCATCATTTCAAAAGGCTTTAAAACATCAATGTGCTTTCCACAGAAGCTACATCCCAAAAGGCAAGTAAAAAGCTTCAGTGCAAACACTCATTTCTGACCAAGGTAGTCTGAGTTTGCTGTGAATTTACAGAGAAACTGATCCAAAGAGGTAGCAGACTTACATAAGGGTGGAAATATTCCTCAAAGCAGTATTAGAAAGAGCCACTGGTTCACGCCTTTGTAAGTGTGCTCCCCCTTGAAATGTGCTTTGAAGATTTTGCAGAGCTCTCATATAGATCTTTAAGGGAATGGTGGTTTGCTGCAGCTCACAGAGGTAGGAGGATTGGAACACTGATCCATTCTCACTTTTGCTGTTGGTCAGAAGGCAACTGTTCCTTAGTGGTTTCAAGTTTGTTACCTCATACTTTGTATGTTATATTCAGTTTGTTACCATGAATTTTCTCTTGTAGGCCAACAGAAGATACTGTACATGGTTCAGACTCTCAATTCACATGGGTTTTAGGCCACATTTGTGCAACCCCACAGAGCCAGCATGACCTAAAAGATCTGGAAAAGCCACTTCCATTATTAGTATGAGATTATATTTATGAAATTAAGTGTTTTAAAAACCACTGTGCGGGTAGCAGAAAAACTCTTGCAAATCCAACAAGGCAGGGGCAAATGCAGAAAAGCTGAATCTGCTTTGCTCTTTCCATCACATTATCTCTGCTCAGCAGCAGAAGAAAATACAGGACGATGGACATGCCATCACTAATCTGGTGACTCCATGCATGGACACAGCAGCCCTTGGGCATAAAGCTCTCCTACTCCCTCTGAACTCTGAAACAAAGGATTTCAAAACACCAGACAATAGGTACAGGTGTCACTAATTGTTTGCCTGACTCCCATGGCACGAACAAATTTATCACGTTTGGGTCTGATTTCCAGATCTGCCCTGCAAAGCAGAAAAGCTGCTTGCATGCCTTCTGAAGCAGAAGTCTGGTAAATGGGTTTCCTTTGTAAGAATCAAACTCTGTCATTCACTACTGTCTGATTTTGGAAACAGGTCTTTGACAGAAAAGGAAAGACTGTGAGTTTTCCGAACTACTTTTATCTCTCTTGGTGGGAATTCTTTGGTCACCAAATCCTCAAGTCCTCAATTAATGGCATGTTTATGTTGATAGAAAGCAAAACTGTTTAACCATCATACTCGAAACTATCCTGGAGGTTCCACGTCCCTTCTACTTCCCCCATTTTTCAAATATTTTACTTTGTAGGGTAGATTGAAACTGTGTAATGGAAAAGCTGAAAGAAGATAAGGAATTCTTCTCCCTTAATGTCAGAGACCTGCAATGGACCCTCTACATGCACAGTAATTGCCTAAAACGTTCATTCTCAGCAGAGAGAGACAGAGGCTGGAACTTTTGTAGTAAGGTGCTTCTCATAATAATGTAGATACTGGAACTGGGTGAGATTAATAATGTTCCAGAGGAGCCTATTTTGAATATAAAGGGAATTTAGCCTGCTACTTTGTAAGACATCTTAAAATTGGACTGTTGAAGTGTATCCCAAATAATGGTTAGAGAAATAATGTGAATAAAATACTCAACAGTCACACAGATTTTCAGCCCTTAATCATATTTGTGATTGTGTTAATCCAATACTTGAGTCTTGGGAATGCTAACCTGGGTCCTCATTTTCTTCTTCACATGAAGAACAATCCATTCCCAACTCTGGTGCTGCTCTCACACAAACTATCACCAGACTACTGTCACTCTACACCTGAGGATTTTCTGTNCAAGGGGGGGGGGTGTGTGTCTCTGGAGTGTAATACAACAGTTGGGGACGAAAAACATGATGGAATTTCATTAATCTCTACCAACCTATTAGTGTGAAATCACAGATTCGGAACTTCCATGAAATCTGAGGCATCTGTCAGCTGTCCATGTGATCGAAGTTCTGTTTAAATCCCCTGCACTTAAGAAATGCAAATATTTAAGATATTACTGCTTCAACAAGAGTTGATTTCTGACAGATGAAGTCAAGTGCCATGCCAAGGTTATGGAGTTAATTGGTATGAAAGCAACTGCTAGAACTTCATCTTCTAAACCTCCCACCTCACCC
>WAAG01057042.1:1551-32629 GCA_013390105.1 Tichodroma muraria | reverse complement strand
TGATTTCCTAGCTCTCTTAGTATCCAGATGTGCGGAAATCACATCCCTGCATGTATTAGGAACAGGAAATGTTCAGTTTCTGGACAGCCTGCACAGCTACCTAACTTCCAAAATATTTTCACACCCACAAGTAAGAAAGTAGGCTCTGAGTCACAGATGGAAAGAGAAAATCCAGGACAGAGCTGCTCTCTTAGCAAGAACACAGAATGAAGAGCCTTTTAATTAAACATTGCATACCTGAGAGATTTCACAGCCTGTCCTGCCCTATAAAAGACAGCAGAGAGAGCAGTGGGATATTCAGAGGCTCAGTCCAAGCTCATCTCTGAGAAATCTGCAGGAACACTCAAATCCCAGATCCTGCCAGTGCCCTCTCACTGCCAACACTGCTTGTGGGCTATTTTTCTGCCTGCCAAGATCCCCAGGTAATGGCCAATAAAGAAGGATTATGAGTTTGAACAGGACTGGGCAATGCACTGTGTTTGCATTGCTTACCTTGGGTAATCCATGGAATATGAGGGGGTTACATTGCTATTCATGGCTAGCAAAGCCCAGCCTCAGTCGCTCTATAAGGCTGAGCTGAGCTGGACATTCATCAAAACCTTTGTCAAATTTCCTGGTCGCTCTGGCTTTATCTAATTGCTTCAGATTTTTAAAAGAATTATGATTAAATCTTTCCACGTAATTTCTAATTTTTTTTCCTAATTTCAAACTGCTAAATTATTGTGTAGATTTACCCATCCTCTTTATAGACACCAGCATTATTTCTGTGCTTTTTTTCCCCACTTTGTCTTGTTTTTCCCACTGTCCATCGGCAGAAGTCAGGTGCTTCTGGCAGCTCACAGGACTGAAAGGATAAGAGGGGAAGAGGTTGCTGAAGTCCAAGTATGTCCAACACACTGAGCTGATGAGCTGCAATATATGCTTGGAGTATTTCCTTTCCACATGGCCACCACTGGCAGCGAGGCAGGATTCAGCCCTGCCTGATTAGGTGCATAAGACAGATGTGAATTTTGGGATCCATCTCCATTTTTCATAGCTGCAAAAATATTAGGTTCCTAGTTTGCATCTGAGTCAAGGTACTTTATGGCAAAGAGCAGCACGCATTGTTAACAAGTTATTTACTGGAGCAAGAGGGAAAGTTCTCCCAGGCATATTCATAGACATGATGGATTTCAGTAAACTAAATATAATCAAAAGATTCTGCTTTAAAGGTAGTGCTTCACATCATCCAAGCGTTTTTTTTCCCACTTAATAAAAACCAAGCAGACAATTTGGACTGGAATTTGAGTGACATATGAAGATCCTCTTCCTTTCATCTTCTCTAAAACTAGGTATTTGTCAGTGTCCTCCTCTCTCTCTGAATAGATTGCTGGTGAACAGATAAAACCAGAAGAGAAAGGACAGTAAATCTAGTTCTCTTATAGAGTCCACTAGGCTAAAGGGTATTTTCACTTCAATTTTATTCACTTTGATTTGTCCAAGTCTGTTGAGCTCATCATTAAACAGCACATGCATTCAATGCTTCTGCCTACCAGTGGAAAGATTTCTTCATTAACAGCAGATATTCCAAGGACTTGAGCACCCACAATGACTTTATTGGGAGCTGGTTCTGTGGGATTCAAAGAGTAAGTGCTCCCAAGATAAACACTGGAGGTAGGAAAAGAGTTGGAAGGCAGAATTTAAGCCAGAGTACAGAATAAGCCTGTAAGAAGATTGAGAGCAAAGGCAGGGGCCATACTGTGATCACACAGGCCTCTCTAATCCCATTGTATGTCTATCTCTGAACATATATGCATTCTGTATTTAACACTGGCTTGATTCAGAGCAGCTCAAACCCCACGGGAAACCACAGCAAACAAAAACTCTGTGTTGTCTTACATCCTTATCAGATTGCTGGAGAATTCATGCCAAAGGGAAAGCCTGATTTTTCACAATGCTAAAAAGAACAGCTTCTTCCAGATAAAAAACAGATAAAAAGAAGTTAGTAATGAGCTCCTCAGTGCACATGTTTATATAATTCACCTTTTTAAATATGTAAAAACACCTGCTGACTTCAAGCAGACTTTTAAAAAGGCACAGCATCAGAACAAATGCACACAATCCAAGGGAATCCACATGCATGCCGCAGGCCAGATCTTCTGCTGCCCAACTCAGCCACTTCAATGGCCTTCACAACTTCAGGGATGCTTTGCTAACATGCAGCATCTGAGAAGCAGACCTTACCTTCCAGTTCTTAGTTAGAATGGCTGTATGAGACATTTGTCAATAAATTCCTCCCCGAAGCCCAGATGTCACTTTTTCTAAATTTGTTCAAAAGTAAATCCTTTCCCAAATGACAGGAATTGCATTGGGAAATGTCTCTCCAATTCTTCCCTATCCCAGCTGGGTACCCAAATACCCTGATCTCTGGGTTCTTTTGAGATAAACATGCCACTTTTTTTTTATTTTTTTCTCGCCACCATCACTATGCTTTTTACTCCAATAAAAAATTAAGAACTAACATTAAAAAAAAAAATTCAACCTTCTTTTTCCTGCTTTCACAAATCAGAATTTCCTCTTCTTGCAAGCAGTTAAGGGAAGAGTCCTTATAAGACATGAATGAAAGACAACATGGTCTCATCTGCTAGATTTTATGGCTCAGTGGGTTTAACACCATATTTTACTCTGGCTCCACCACTGTCAGGTACCATGAAGTATAAACTTAACAGAGAAATGTAAGGAAAAAGAAAGCTGTGTAAACTGAAAGCTTATTTTGCATGATTTTACACACTACCTCACATTTCACTGACAATATACATTTATCAGATGCAGACAAGCAGATCTACTGACATAATTCTTCACTGAGGCCATCTGCGGAATATTTAATGCAAAATGCCTTTCCTGTAAATAAGTGTTCAGAGAACCAAAAAAGAAATAAATTTCATTCTCCCTTCCTCGGTCTCTGAGAGAAGAGAGAACTTCCCCATCTGTCCTGCCTGACATCTCTATCAGCATTCCTGTGTGCCCAGGGAAGTTTCAGACCCACAGCAGTCCTTAGCTGGAAAGAGGGAACCCGACACCAGCGCCTACTGGAGAGTTAAAGATCAGCTCTCTGGCTGCCAAACCTCAATGGCTCTTTTCTGCACCACTGAAAAGCAACAAGGATGCTTCAGTGAACATTCTAGGTTGTTGAGGTAGATGAAAAGTTGAAGCTGCTTTTCTGGTACATCCTCTGCGTGTAGGCTGGCACCGTCCCATGGATCCCAAAGGCCCACATGGCTTCTGTTGCACGCTACACTCAGATTATATTGGTTTTGCTATATAAAACACATATTATTATTATTCCATTAAGTTACCAGAGCGACCCTAAGGCTTTGGATGAGGAAAAAATCCCTTAACAAACACATGTCCTTCCCTTTCCGTTTGGGTTTCCCAGGTCAGCCTTGGCCCGGTACCAGAGATGCTGCCATGAGCCATGTCCTGAGCACAAGAGGTGTGCTTGAACGTTCCAGAGAGGAGAGACTGCACAGGAGAAGGACTGCAAAGGTAATTTCACCCTCACCACTTCTCTCATTAGAAGGAAAGAGCCACCTGGACCTTGTCATGCTCCCAGAGAGCTGCCTGAGCTTGAACAGGAGGGACAGGGAGTTTACCTGCAGGTAGAGAGTGGCTTCCAGTACATTGCATGGAAATGTCACCAGGGAGCTCTCAGGGGCACAAAGACCCTGCGGCTTTGCCCCAAAAAAGCACAACCACATCTCTGTTCCAGAGTTTTTGGGATAACCAAAATCAGTAGAAGATTAGGAGGAAATCAACTTCCCTTCTCCTTTACACACCTTTTTGAGAATCCATTGCTTATGGCCACCACAACAAACTGCATTACACCTTACAGTATAAAGTAGCATCTGCAAAGTATCATCCACAGGCCTAGGGATCTTGATATTTAGCTCTTCTTAGTTTATTAAAACACCAGTTTTAAAACATTTTTAAAACACTGTCAACTTCAGGGTTAATCCATAAAGATGGGACGTGTGTGACATAATCTGATGGATACTTATATTTCATGTTTTCTTTCTCCTGTCAGGCTCTGTCTGTCTGGTATGTTGAAATCTTTTGATTAAATCCTCTTTCTTCACTGCTTCCTTAGTGATACTTGCCCTTTGTCTGGCAAAATTTTAATTACTACAGGACTGCATAACTCCCTTCAGTGCTCTGATAATACCACTGTGATAGGCGCAAAAGCAATTCCTAAGATAGAATGCAACTATAATACTCTATCATTATGTCCTCTTTTATGGTTCCTAGCACCCTCTTTATGGCTGCTAATATATTGTGGTTTCTGCCTTTCACGTACTGATTTCTGGTCTCCTTCACTCAATGTGTCCTTTTTCTCACCCAGAGAATTAACACCCTATCTCTGTTATCTCTTTCCTATTCCCAGACATAATGGAGGGAAGGTCTCTTCTCCTTGTCATGTTATTCTTTCCCACCTCTCAAAGACAGGAGTTTATACAATGTTCTGCAAGTTCTGCAACACAATCAGCATCCAGGATGTGCTGGTCTGTTCCCAGTGTTACTGGGGGGGGGGCTTCAGGCACGCTGGGTGGACCTAACCCAAAAGTCAGAGCAGGGATGCTGAAATCCTCAGAGGTCTGAATGAAAACTGAACTAAATAAGCTTAACTATACCCTCAGAAAGGAAAGCACAGGAGCTTTTCTTCCCTCTTGGTTCTCCTGGGTTGCTGACTCCCATTGACACCAAGTAGCCATTAAAAACAGACCAGGTTCTACTACAGCAGGACAGGTAGAATTCTACATGTGAAGTGTACACATACATTACCCTGTAATTCTAATTTAAAGTTCCATTTAAGAATTAATAGCAATGCCCTCCCTTTCAGGCAGTCCTCTCTAGTTCCACTCTCACAGCAGCTGTACTGGCTCACACTATCAAAAGCCTTAAGGGGAACAGGTCAGTCGAAAATCACTGCTCTGAGATAACATATTTCCACACCTGAGAAGCCAAAAAGCAGCAATTAAGCACAGCAAAATAAATAATTCAATAGCTAATTTGACCTGCCAGGTTGTAGAGTATTTTTTTATATCCTACCAGATTGTAATTTAGTTTAGAAGAAGTGTCCCTGGAGTGCAATGCTGTGAGAGCCCATAAAATGCTATAGTACGGTATCAGGCAAAAAGCCACCTGTAAATGGCCCACTATTGTTTAAAGAAGTTTTTTTGTTGTCAGTCCTGCATATTTCATGAGATAATGATGAAGTCCTTCTTTGATTCTTTATGAATTAATCTGCCAACTGATTAGGCAGGTAAAGCAGCCATAGATTGGGAAACTAAATTGCACTGCAGGCACTTGACTTTTAGATGGAACACAAACCAAACAGAAAGCTAAATGCTCTTTTCTGTGGTAAAGAAATTGGCTTCTTTTTAATTGCCTCACAAATAATCCATAGACAGCTTTTAGTGGGAGCAATCCATGTGGCCTCTGAATACATAAATAAGCACTGAAAATGGGGGGAAATATTCATGCAAGGTGCAACTTAGTAGGAGAATAGAACAGCAGAGCTTTAACAAGAGACTCCCACCTGATTCCTGAGTTCACAGGGCTGTGGAGTGGGGGCAGTGCTAACCTGGTGGGAAAAAAATAGAGCAGTCCAGATGGAAGGACTTTAGTTCCTCCCAGTCAAAGGAGGTGAGATGAAAATGGAGAGGACATGTGCACAGGTGGACAGAATTAAAACTAGGAGGAAGTGGGTGAAGCAGGGTTTGAGATGGCTCTGAGCAGCCACAAAGGTTGAGTGGAACAAGAGGAGAAACGCCAGCAGGGAACCCGGCGAGCCCAGAGGTGCAGCTCTGAAATGAAGGGATACAGGGTGCTCCTGGAGCATGTTTGCTGTTCCCATCGATGCAGCGAGTGCCCCACAGCCTGGCTCAGCAGAACAGCTGAGACCTGAGAGCTCTGTTGGAAGGAGGGTGCATCAGGCAGGGGGCAGAAAACACAAACCTTTTATCTTGGATATACACGCTCTCATTTACTGAGCACTCCAGGTTCTTGCTATGCTGATTTCAACCCTTTCTGACATTAATGCAAAGCAGTACAGTAAAAAAAACCAACCCTAACAAACCCCAAAGCAACCACAAAGCCCCTTCCTGCTTACTGACACCATTGCCGAGCTTCCCTGGGTACAGTACATCAGTCAGATGTACTGGGTACAGTACATCAGATCTCCATGTCCTTATAAAATGATAACAAAATTCTCCTCAAGCCCCAGAAAACTGCAACTTGGGCAGGACTGCAAACACTCAGGACAGCACCTCAGAGCATGCTCTCCCCAGTCCCTCATCCTGTCCCATAGCTGATATTACCCTAGATGAAAGTTTGAAAAAATTTGAAAGATCTACTTGCTTTAAAAACAAATAAATAAATTAAACCAGCTCTTAAGCTTCTAGAAAATTACTACAGCTGCTATTATAGTCTAACATAGTCCTAAGGAAAAAAATGGGATGAACATAAAGCAGGTGCACTACAAGATTTATTTTATTGCATCTTCCATTTTATAAAGATATTCATGAACATATAAAAATAAACACTCTACTCCTTTGCAATTAAGTTTCTCTCTAGTTGTAAGTACAGCTATTTTTAGTTTTAATTTGAGGATATCTCCCAGAATTGCAGAGCATAATCATTTCCACCATAACTCTGCATCATCATTATCAAATACCAGCCTATCTTTGGAAAATGCATGTTTTACATGCTGAAGGTCCCAGAAGTCCTTTTGCAGCTGATGGTACAGATCAGCTCCTACAGTCCCAATTTCCAGTAATGCCAAATATTGGCCACCAAGTGGTGCTACGAAGGTTTATTCCAAATGCAGTTCTGGCCCATTAAACCAAAAGAGAATGGGGAAAGGCATGCTAATTTCAAGCCCTATTAAAAAAAATGCAACCAATAATTTAATGTTTCCCTCAAATGTAAATGCAAGAAAATTTATGAGGAAATCAGATTGGTATTCAAGTTTCTAAGAAGAAATGATAGAAAATAACAAGGAGGTAAAAAAAGCACTTGAAATCCTCCAGCACAGAGCCTCCTTATTGGTGTCTCCCCATCTGACTGCTTTGGGATTTCACATCCATTGTGGTTCCAATTACTCCTCTCTCCACTGAGCTGTGCTAGACCAGGCACAACAGCGTTTTTCATGGGTCCTGCAGTCATTGCAGGAGGCTGCCAGCAGCGTTGCAACAATCAGGAAGGCAATTCAGGAGCGCTGCCTGCGGCTGAGCAAAGCCCTCCCGCAGCCCTGGAGCCCCAGGGCAGTGTCCCAGTGCCACTGTCCCAGTGCCACTGTCCCTCCGGGCACAGCCAGCACTTACCAGCCAATGTTGAACTCCACGTGGGCATCGAAGAACCCGACCACAGGAGAGGTTGCTGCTTTCCAGCCCTGGATCCTGGCTCGGATCAGCCCCTCCCGTTTGTTGTTGCGCACTATTTTCACCAGGCCTGGGTACCTCTTATGGACGTACTGGTCCAGGTTAAACTTCAGCTCAACTGCAGGGCAAAACCAAAAAAAACCAAGCCACACAAGCATTTAGAATGAGAAAGGCCTGCTGTGGCCTGTTGTGTTTTACTCTGATTTGTTCTGATTTATTACAGAGGGAAAGGAATCCTTAAGTATCCCCAAACCCTTGGTCAGTCTCACAGGGACAAACACAGTACTACAGCTGGGGCATGGACCAGTTCCAGGGGTTTCAGCCCAGAGAAATTCCCTACACACCAGAGACTTGCCCAGCTTTAATACGGCCTGACAGATTTGAGTATAGCATTGGAGACATAGTTTGTCTACGTATTTTTGAAAAAAATTATGATTCTGATTCTCTGATGATTTGCATTAGGTTACAACTGGCCTCTGGAAGAGCAGTTCTGACCATAAAGAAGTGTAACATGCCAGTCTGGCGATTTTTTTTCTGATTTATGCTGTTCAGTAGGAGTTAGAAAAATAACCTCAATGGATTTTGGGTCAAGATGTAATTCAGATCACAATTAATTTCCCTTAATTTTCAGGGTTTTTCCTTAAATATAATTAAGATTCCTCAATATCAGGCTTCTTTCCTTTTTAACTAAATGGATATTGAAGATCTCAAATAGACTTCTCTTTTGTTCATTTTCAGGCGTTCAATCACTGATGGAGCAGAACTCATTCACCCTTTTTCAGCTTCATTTCAAGAGGGTTATAAACAGGCAAATTACCAAAATGGTCTCTCTATTTTTTTAAAATCAATGTAGTTTGGTCATTCATTTACACTGAAACTTATTCATAACACAGCTTTTGCCTAAATATATTTATCAGAAAAACTAGTAGAAGCTTCCAGGACATTAGGAGCCTAATTTTTCTGATCTATATTAGACAGCAGAATCATTATCATTGGAATCAAAGACTTGATAAATCTCCAGTTATTTAGAAAAGTGGCAGAGAAAAGCCATATAAGAGTTCACTGAGAAATGATGAGTTCAATTCTCCTCAGGATTGCCTTGACTCAAACACTTTGCAATCTCACATAATTACTCCACAGGTTACACTGCCATAACTGAAATCTGGACTGCATAAACATTTTCTTAAATCTTTAGGTTTTGGAACTTATTTTTGTTTGAGCAATCTCTTCTCTCAGCTCTCCCTTCTCATTGGGGATCTCGAAGAGTAAGAGCAACTTAAAATTGAAAGAACTTAAAGCTGTTGATCTGAGCAGGAGACACTAAATTTTAGGCTCATTGGAAAGAAATATGATTTTAGAAGATGTATCAGTTCTAGATGTGTAATGTGCAAGTTAAACATGGCAACACTGCTAGTCCCTTGTATCCTGAGGTTCTTCAAACATGACTGCATTGTAAAACATGCTGATAATAGCACCCTGTACACTTACCAATATTTTCATTTTGGATTAAATCATGAAGAAAAAATGTGCTGCCATATACAAGAGTAATAACTATCTTTAAGGAGGATCTGTAGCCTCACTTTTGCTTGGCAGCAGAATTTAAACTTTTATTCTATTGATGATGATATTCCTCTGGATCCAAAAATTTGGAGAAAAGTCTCCTATTAAGACTGCCTACATAAATGCCATTCGTTCTGTTAGGATTTCTATGAAATCAACAGCGTTTATCCACATAATGTTTATTTGTTATACAAATAGCCAATATTTACTCACAGCTTTGTGCAAATGGCTCAATCAACCCTCTCATCAACAAACACGTTTACATTTCACACCTAGAAATCACACAGGGCACAGTGCTCTAAGGCAAAGTGACAAAAGCTCACCATTGTCACTGTTGTCATCCACCAGGATGATCTCCTTGAGCAGGTGGGATGGGGTGTGGTTCACCACGCTGTGCACGGAGCGTAGGATGACAGAGAGCGCCTCGTTCACAAATATAAACACCACAGAGATCTGGGGCAGGTCCTCTGGGTAGCTCATCAGCTTGCACCTGGAGAGAGGGAAGACACAATTAAAATCCCAGCAGCCATTGAGAGGCAAAACAGACTGAAGAGCATCCTGTTCTCCTTGCTTTCTGTCCCTGTAGGGATTTGCAGACTTTGTCCTTTCTAACCCCAAGGAAAGATGTGATAAAGGCTCAAAAGAATCAACCCGGTTAGAGGCAGCACCCTGTCCATCAGCCCAGTATAAAACAGTGTGTGCATGCACACAGATTTGTAGCAGCTCTCATTCTCTGTGAGGTTAAAAGCATCTCTTGAAAACCAGAGGAGAATCCATGCTCAAAAAGAACCTGGAGAAGGCCTACAATGTCACACCATGGCTATGCTCCCAGGGGAACCATCAGCAGCTCTGCTGCTAACTCACAACTGCATCAGAACTTTAAAACCAGCACTCGCTCAAGCAAATTTTGTATTTGCCCACAGAGAGAGCACTTGCCACCCTCTCTGACTGCGCAGTTCGTGCAGCAATAACAAGCCCCTCATTGTTGTTGTACAGGCCTGCACTTGCTGAAATATCTGCAAACAGGTCTGCTCCCTCTGAGATGTTGCCTTGCTAGGCTGCTACATCCTGATTCACAATTTGCTTTTGCGCTGCTCGCTGATACATATATTTTACCACAGACCATTTGGAGAAGAAAAACTGAAGCTGGAGAAGTTACAGAGCACAGAGCAGAGCTCCTGCTTCCCAAGTTCTCAGCCTATGCCCCTCTGTAACACCATACTGCCTTATTTCAGTGGGATTGTCTCCCATTAGCAAAGAGGCTAACGTTAAAAACTACCTACGTGTTCTTCACAGTCAAAAGCCATTCAGAATTACCATAGCAATTACTGAACCTGCTCTCTAAAATACTGCTAATGATATCACACAAAATGACTTCTCCTGCTCTTATCAAACTTTCTGACCTCTATGCTCATTACTTCGGAATAACAATCACTTTTTTCCCCACTATCAGCAGTCATAGGGATAGGGCAGGTGACAAATGCTTGACTGCTGAGTAACCTCTGGAAGTCAGTTATGAATTCTAGTACAGTGTAATTATTCATAATTCCTGATCCCAGCACTATTTGCTCAGAGACCTGAGCACTTGCCACTGATTCCAGTGTTACCATAGCTACTTGCTGGCAGCTTGCTGGTGTCCTGTACCACACCCAGGACCACGGTCTAAAACTTCTGTCTAAGCAACATTCTTTCACAGCCTGAAAATAAGCCTGGAACAAGGAGAGAGGTTTTCAGGAGGTATGAATGCCCTGACACAGCCCTCTTTTTTGAATTTCTTTTTTGAAGGCAATTTTCCTCTTGAGTACACTGAAATATCAAAGAAGTCCATCAGGAACACTGCAGTAACAGGAAAGAGCCATCAGCTAGAAACATGGATCCTGCAAGATTTCCTGTGATGAGGGACGTCTTTTACCTGACAGCAATTTTCTCTAGAGTCTCACTTGTATCAACACATCACAAATTGCACCTCAGGAAATCAGACCAGTCCCCAGGGAGTGGGTGCACTGCTGGTGCAGGTGAAGCAGAGGAGGAAGCCCACCCCAGGCCAGCAGCACTCAGAACTGGCAGGAAAGAGGGAGGGAAGGAAAGTGTGTGACCCATCTGGAGACAAAAAAAGAGGTTGTGGCACGGAAGGAGGGATTACAGCAAGAATGAGAGGTCAGTCAAAGCAAAAGCAAAGTCAAAGTCAAGTCAAAGTTACTACTGAAGGCACAAGGAATTAAAGGACAGGTGGGATTGCCACAAATGCCCAAAATAGAGAGGCGTGTGTGGAAGGACTGAAGATACCTAGGAACAGACACGGAACCACTGAAATCCTACAAGATCTCAGAGAATTAGGAGTTTTGCTGAACATTTCTGAGTAAAAAGTATTTTTTTATTGGCAAGTGAACTGAAGCACCTGGGCACCCAGCCACATGTTCCTGGTCAGACTGATAAGGTAACTACAAATAGGACTAATTCCAGTGCTTTTCTGCCATCCTCCTACTTTCATTCTGAGAGAAAAAAAAAATAAAAAAATAATTCTAGCTTTTAAGCCAGCACACCTAAACCATAAGCTCCTAATTTTTGATTTATTTGTTCTTCATCAATTAAATCAATGCATTATTGTCCCAAGTGTGACTCTGTGTCCTCGCTGGTTTCACAAGACTTTTCATGCCTTTGTTCTCAATGATTACTTACACTGTAGGGCATCAGAGACTGCTTTAGATAAAAAGTTGGTTTGAATTTCTTATTGCACCTGGATGAAGTTATCCCTATCACTTCTCATTGCAACCTCCTGTCCATCAGTTCTCCCCTTTTTTTTCTATTAGCAGGTCATAGTTGAAAAACCGTGTTTTGACTGCATTTAGAAAGAGCACTCCAAACAATATATATTGGAATATTTTTGGTAAAGCCACTGCAACACCCAGATGGGCAAAAGGAAACCTCAGAATTTAGCAGTAGTTTAAAAGCTGTCATAAATTTATTTATTGCAGTGAGGATGAAGAACAGCAAAAGCAGCTGTCCAGCTGAGCATTTTCCAAAGCACAGCAGTGATTTAAGGGTTTATTTCCTGCAGACTTCAAGTCAACCTTGAACTCCCAACTCCTTAAGTCACTTCAGAAAATGAGATTGATGTGCAGAGGTAGTCAGGAGAAATTACTGGTCCACTACCAAACACTTCTGATGATGTTTGAGAGCATGAGCAATCCCAGTTAAGGTGTCTTTCCTTAAAAATCAGTGGGTCCTTAAGTGCTTTGCTGGACTGTGGCCCGAGTTCTTCCCAAAGTGTTCTCTAATTAGACACCAGCCAGAGCAATTTACAGTTAATACTTCCTTCATTCCAAGAAACTCTAACCAGAGTTTGACACTCCTAGCCAAACAGTGACATTAGCAAGCCTCACACTGCCAAAGCACAACCATGGCTGTCACCTCTGCCACCTCTGCTCAGCCAGGGGCTGACAGTGGGCCAAGTGCTCTGCAGTGGGTCAGCCAGGGACAGAAAGCCAGGACTCAGAGTCCTCCTTGGAGCAGCCCTTGGCTGGCCCTGGAGCAAGGCAACAGGGACAGTTCATTACAGAGGAAAAAGGTAAGGCTGTAACAAGCCTATTGACTTCCAACGAGCCAAAGGGCAGAAAATGGCTGGAGCAGCAGCCTGGACACAGAGGAAATCATCAGGCAAGAAACCCATGAGCTAATGATGGAGCAGTTTAGCACAAGACTAGCCACTTTTATTATTTCTTTTGAGAAGAAAATTACCAGAATGTGAAGAAAACAAACTGTACAAAATGCACTAGCAAGGCAAACCTTTATAATCCTTCAGCAAGAAATTTAGAAATCATCCCTCTTTCAGCTCTTATGCTGTGCAGTGCCTGAGTGTTTAAAGCTCCCAATGCTCTGACAGGGAAGGGAGCTGGGTCCCACCACAGTGTCCACTTCTCTGCACCGGATCTGACCACACTGTGAACTGTGGCAACCAGGTGAGGGAGGACAATTTCAGTAACTGACAGCTGAAACTCGGCCTCTTTAACACCCAGCACTCCTGCGTTTGGGAAGAATTGAGAGTACATTTGACCTCTGTGGTAGCTAAAGATGGTCTAAGCTGGGCAGGCATAGCTTACATTTAATATTCCTGTGATTTTAAATCAGCACTCAGAACTGTCAGCAGGTCCCACAGAATACAACCAGCACAGGAACTCAGGTCTCCAGGGCACACAGGTACCCTGGACAGGGACACACTGCTGGATGTCTCAGGACTAGGGATTCCAGCAAAGGCTCACAATGCCATGGCTAACCACTTCCATGGGCCAGCTGAGGACGGATTAGACCTGATATGTGAAACAGCCCTTCAGGCACCTTTCATACAACATGCCAAGCATCAAACATGGGGCATGCTGCTGTTGTCTTGGGAAAGGTCTTTGAGGGTTCTCATTCTGTATTTGCTACTGCAGAGCTTGGCTGGCAACCCAGAGATATTTCCTCTCAGATCATTTTTCTCTATTCTGGAGATGATTTTCACTCATTCTTTCCCTTACATTGAACTGGCTCCTTAGATGAACATTTCCCAGCCAGCCTCCTGAGCCCAACTGTGAGCACTGTCTTGCAGGCATAAGAAAATGGGAAAAGCTCTTCGGTTGGCAGACCAGAAACTTGGGAAAAAAAACATGTACTGACATAAAAAGGTCATAGATCAGAAACTGGGACATGAGAAAACAAAAGGTTTCAAGCTGCACGTGAACCTGCTCATGGCAACCTTGTAAGCTTGGAGGCGTTAAAGGGAAGAAAATCTTCCTCTGTCTGAACCTTCATTCCCTGATAGATGCATTTACTCTATTTGTATCTGATCCAAGAGAAACACGTGAAGTCCCCTATTTATCAGGCTGCTCTTACAGTCCATTTGGGTTGCACTATTTTTCGTGAAGGACTGTCACTGCAGCCATGCAGGCAGTTCAGTGCATTACCAAAAAAAAAGGAAAAATCTTCCCTGCTCTGTTTCCCCTGCCCTTTTTTCCTGTCTGCAAACTTGCTAAACTCCAAAAATGAGTTTTGCTCGCAGACCTTAATATACTGAGTTTGGAAATGGATTAAGCAATGCATTTAGAGATTTCTGACAACTTTACCCTTCAGGAAGAAATGCAAACAAAATTAAAGCTGCTTCATGAATCTTTAAAGTGTTTAATACAAGATATGTTTTTCCAATGAACTACTGGGAAGGAGATGACTGAAGGTTTCTCTCCTTCACAAACTTGATGAAATTGCTGGGCATGAAGAAAAATCTGCAGATCTGGCAAAAAAAACCCCGAACCCTACCTGTGCATGCTCTGTACCTTGAAAGCTTCAGAATGATCTGTGTTCATGCTTTACAGCCACAGCAGGAGAACAAGTTGGAACAGCTCCTTATTTGGTACATGATCAATGAAAGGACAAAGATAAGTATTTTAAAAGATTGTTGAAGTCTTTCTCTTTAATGCTAACAAATACTACTTTTAATCACCAGGTCAATATGTATTTTGAGCCCTGTGAAACCAAAGGCTCAGACTAATCTTACCTACATGGTTACCTTTTAGCACCTAAATGCTACTGTGACTTCTATAGGCACAGACGATTTACCACAGCTAAATCACTAAATTTAGTGTTTAGCTCAGTGTCCGATTTCTTCCTCCAGAAACCCACTGAGGCTTTACAGCTAGTGCTGGATGTAACAGTAACTTCTGAGCTGCAGAAATAAACTAACATTACCTTCCTCTTCCACACTGGCACAACAGAGGAAACGTGCCAAGCTGCAAATGTCTCGTTCCCCAGCATGGGATCCAGCTGCTGACCAGTCTGCAGCAGAAGCAGTGACAAGCCACAAAACTGATTAGCTTCATGGATCATGAATCTGTCAGCCAGAGGCTCCAACTCCTTCCTAATTAATTCTCCTTCTCAACAGAGGATGTTAACTGTATTATGGCACAACATTCTCCTTCTGTTGAGGGTGGATTTTCCTGCCCTATCCAAAAACCCGAATGGAAAATTTTTGAGTTAAAGGCTTGCTCTTAGTTTCTCCTCTTGTTTTGCAGCTCAGGGACAGCATTCCCTAAGAGCACATAATACAAATACAACTGTGAACAAGAGAGCAGTGGTACAGAACACTGATACTCTATGCACCTTGAGAAAAAACAGCACCTTGTATTTATAAGTAAGGTGAAAAGATAAATGAGCCATTTTCAGAAAAAGCCTAGAAATTGCAGTGATACCAGAAGGTCCCTCTTCACAGTCTGTGTTCCTTACGGAACAGCCTCCATTTTGAAATACCCTACAGCAGAAAAATCAACACCTTCTTCCTGAATTTGTTTGGAGAAGTGCAGGTAGAAGATACAGTGCAATTCTTGTTGGTGCTGTAAGTCTGAGGAAATCTACTAAAATAACCTTTTCTCCATCTTTTCTTGTACGCAGTGATGTTGATGATCATTTTCTCATAAAGTGAGACCTTAAATCTACTCCATACTGTGGGAATTCCCAGCAGCTTCTTTTACATGCTCCTTGACATATTTTTTTCTTATTTTGCATCCAAAAGTCTAAGAAAGAAATCTCCCACACTCATCAGAAAGAAACCAGGCCAAGCCCTTGTACCTGAGCTAACCTCAAATACTTCTGTATCACAGAAAAATAATCCTTTCATGCCAACCACAAACAAATGATTGCAATGTGCCATGAGTTTTCCAGAACACATCTGGTCCTGGGAATTTCCCACATTCCCAGGCTGGACAATTGGATTTGATGTCTGTAGGATCTGCAGACTGAAGAACAGCAGCAGCCTTCCTAAAATAACTGTCTTTAATACCTTAGGACTCACTCTTCACTGTCCTATTTCCTACAGGAAAGACCAAATTTACAGGAATTTCTGTCCTGTAATATTCCTATGAAGGAGAAAGCCCTTTCAAGCTGGACACAGGTAGGTTAAAGCTCCCCATGCATTTTCAATAACACACATTGGACAAGTGTTTCCTGAGAATCACAGATCTATTTTTTGTTCCTTTTCCTTTCTTTTAAATTCCAGGCCAGTACAACTGTGACTAATTGCTCTGCACATAAAAACCCAACACATGTTTGTGCCTTTTGTTTTATAACACATTGGCTCTATTTGGCTTAATTCCTCCTTTCTCTATGACAAATTATTTTTGTATTTATAGTACAAAGCCCTGAGAACTGTCAGTCAGTGACTGATAGCACAATATATATGCATAGTTAACATATGCAGCATGAAGACGACTCTACTTGTAGAGAATATTAACCCTTATATTTAAGATTATTAGACTCTTCAAAAGTAGCTGCTGCACACATAAAATAAGAGGCCTTCTATTTCAGTGAGCTATTTCTGGTTTTCCTCAGGCAAACAATACCAGAAACATGCCATTATGTCTAATACCCTTATTGATTTATACATATAAAACTGCTAAAACTAGTTTCAATCACTTTTAAAACAAGCCTCTTTATTAACATGAAAAATGGCGCAAAGCTTGTGCTCACATCCTTCTGTAGTAAAAAGTCTTTGCCTTTTTTTTTGGTAACTTAACTTGAGTCACTAATATGTTTTGAAATACCATCTGTAAAAAATTTCCACTCTATCCCCCAGTGTGCCTGTCCGGATCTGCCTCTGGCTGTATGCATGCTGCATCACAAAGCATTAGACTCATTGGAAATTAATGGAGAGGCTGAAATCTGCTTTCAAATGCTTCCCAAAAATCCCCAAAGAAAACAGATCCCCTGTGCAACTTTACTTTTAATGGTGCTGCACTTAAATTTAAGGAGGAGCTCAGCTAAATTCCAAGTGACATGTATTCTGCCTCATTTTAGGTGATTAAAACAAATGGCTTGTTTAGTGATTCTCAAGATTTTGCAAATATCCTTGCCCCTGTTCCAACTGGATTCTTTGCTTGCATCCTTTTAAAGTAAAAGCTAGAGAAGAATTGTCTTTTAAAAAAGAAGCCATAAAGGCAGTCTTAGAAAATTCTACTTTGAGATTGGAGAGCTCTTTGAAGTTCAGTGTCTTATAAAATTTGGTGAAACTGATGAAGTGATATCAAATAAAGGCCAAACTAAAGGCATTGTGTCAACTTGTTTTGAAAATCTTATCAGCAAAATACATTCCAGAAAACGCTACCTTTAGTGCAACTTCTTAAAAACTTAATTCTGGGAACGATGTTGTCTGTGAGGGACAGAGAACATACACCCTCATTTCTGCTTTGCCAAAACTAAGACTTCATATTTCAAACAGGGAAGGTTCACAAAGAGCCATAAGGAAACCAGAAAATGTTTTCCAGGGCGCATTCACAAAAGTGGCTGCTGCCCAGTGGCATCACTCCTTGTTGCTGCTACCAAGGGTCATTGCTCTCCAGCAAGCCGTGTGAAGCCATTTAGCTGCACTTCCAGCAGTGGCTGTTAGCACTTTTTCCATTAAAGAAGTGCTTTTCCACTCAAGGTGATGCATCAAGATCCCAGAAAAGGTTCTTTATGGCAAAGGAATAATTAATCCCAGCATGTCTGCAGGGAGTGAGATGGTAGCAGCCTAGATACCCAACAGCAGGGTACATATCTGAAGATACCACCTCCTCTGAAGCTCCTCTCCTATTGCCTACTGAGCCCGTGCCAGACATAAGGGAAAAGCAGTGGAACTGATGAAATCAAAGGAATTATTTTCAATAAATAATGCATAAGAGTAAACTCACCCTTTTGCATTTGCACAGAACAGTTTGCTGTACCCTTGAAGCTATTTGTTATTCGGATAATAATATGTAAATACAGGAAGCTATCCTTGACTATTAAAAAATGTACTGCAAGTATTTAACATTAAAAATTCCAGGTACTTTTGTTTAATTTTCACTATCTCTCTGCCTCAGCTGGTGTTGCTGGTGCTGGACAGAGGCTGAGTATCACAGTGTAACCTGGAAATGTAGGGCAATAAAAAGTTTTCAAGGTAACTGCTGCTGAGCTCTTCATGAATTTCATTACGGGTCTGCTGTCACGTTGCAGTGTAGAGTTAAGGAGCAGAATAGAGGAATGCAATATTTTTCCACTATCACTTCAGCTAACAATGTTTTTTATGGTCTTGGGAGGATATACAACAACGTTTGGCAAACAATCCCTTCTTTAATAGGTTCCAGTGTATTTCACAGGAGACCAGCTTTAATCTCTGGTCAAATTCAGTTATTGCAGCAGAATGTTTCTTTCTACCTGTGTACAAATACAGGATGGTTGGAGGAGTAAACTACCAAATGGGAGGTCAGCTATAAACTGGATAAACTCCACCACTGCCTGCCAAAACTGTAGTGAGAAGCTCTTTAATCTTGACTTGTCCCAGCTGCTGCAAGGCTGGTTGTAGCCCAGAAAGGTAATGCTCCCCTGCTAATGACAGCCCTTTGCTGAGGTGGTGCACAAGCTCATTTGACTAACCAGCATTGGCCTTGAAATGTTTGAACAGTAGTCACAGGCTTCCTCTTACTTTAAATGATCAATTCCTATCAGAGTGAAAACAGAACCAAGTTTATGGGATGTGGGAGGAATTATGGTTCAAATAGAGCAGTGTTCCAAGAACAAATGCATAAAAACCATTGATTTAGCACTGAAAATGGGAGCATTAAATCCACAACGTTTAGATGCTGTATATGGGATTGAGGAGAGAGCCTGGTGGCAGCAGCAGAGTGTTTATAGAAAGTCTGAGTCAGGCAGAGAGGACAAAGCAAGGTGCATGTGCTGTGTGTGGGTAGGAAGCTGCCTGAGAATCAGATGATGGAGCACATCCAAAGCTCTCCATGAACTCTAGGTCAGGATCCCATAGGATAAATCCTTAGGCAAGAGCAGCCAAATCCTGAAGTACAGATGGGACTTTACTCCTCTCTCTCTCTCTCCATCTTCCCCAGTGATACTTGCAGGATTGTTCTCTATTACAACTACTCCATGAAATGTCCAATTCAAGTAAAGCACCTAAGCTCGTCTTTACTGAGGTTATTCATACACTTAAAACAATGAACATATTTAAGTGCTTCATTGGACTAGAGCCTAATTGCACTTTTATAGCTTTTGTTTAAATTAAAGGCTAGTTAGAGGTGAAGAGCACAGTATTTGACAATTTCATGCACTTAGAAGTTAAATGTTAACAACAGTTCCTTTCTAACTATTTATATAGCTTCAGTTTGTATAACTTGAGAAAATTCTTTTGTTTTTATTTAGCTTTGGTTACATTAAGAAACAAAAAAAGTTTTTAAAAATCCAGCCACATTTACTGTCTAGAACACAGCTAATACCTAGAGCACACACTTTATAGCAGCAAAACAGTGCAATGTATGGGGATTTTTTATATTTATGAGCTCTTATCCTAATTTTAAAAAAAAAGAAGAAACAAACAGGTCAACATGTGCTTGCTTTTCACTCGGGTTGACAGAAATTAGGCACAGGTCCTAGAACAGGCAAGGCACTTAAGTAAGGCTGTGAATTTGAGCAGGCCAAGGACACTCAGAGCCTTTTCCTGGCTCTGAGACTTGGCCGTTGTAGCACTTCACTGCTCCTGCACTGCTCCTGCACTGCTCCTGCCCAAACCAGCCTGCTGAGAAACTACTTCCCTTTTCCCTGTATGTTGTCTGATAACTTTTCTATCTTGTCCACAGATCACAAGCATCTTAAATTCACATCCTCAGTGTTTGCAGAGTTAAATTAATTTGCCACCATAGAGAAAGGCAGGAGTGAGTACTCTGCACTGGGGGAACAGAGCACTGCCATTGACTGCGTGCCCAGCAGGCTGAGGTTCTGCTCACAGTCGTGCCGCCTTTCCTCATCCCTCATCTGCAGACACACACGTTCAACCAGATCCTTCCAGGCTGTTTGCTCAGACCTGCACTTCGAGAAGCTTTCCCCCCAGTGCTTCCACAGATTCCCAGGTCTGTCAGGCAAAGGAGGGAAGTGCTCCTCTCTGAGCAAACAGAACACAAATTCCGTCTCTTGGTACACGCGGGTTAATAACTTCAAGGCAATAAGCCAATGGAGTAGCTGGAGGTCAAGCATTTGTTTTCAGGCAGTGCAGAAAATATAGGAGCAAAGCTTCAATGTCATTTTTATCTTGGGTTTAATGTAAACTGCACCATGACCCTCTGGGAGAACTGAGTCCTAATGAAACATCCACAGCGAGGATGAAAGCTTACTCCAGTCGCTGAATGAGACAACTGCTCACTTTGTGGATGGAAATAACTAAAATTTATGCCTTTCCTCTGAAATTTTAGGGGTACAGACTAACTTAGCAAGAACACCCCAGGGTATTTTAGTGCACTGTTTTAATTATTATTGCTGCTATTAATATTCCACCATTACTCAAGTCTGAAGTCCCGTGTCTGCCTGAGAGGTGTGTTTCATACCACCCCAGAGGCCAGCCCACTGCTGGGGCCTGCAGAAGACAAAATGCATAAATGCAGACTAACAAAAGTCTGGTAGCATAGAATAAATAATATACTCACCCCCTGGAGCAAAGAAGAAAATAAACTAATTAAGGAACTATTTGACATCCTGAAGGCATCTCACACAGGTAAAATGCAGTTCCAGAGGGTTTCATTTCTAGAAGCTGAGAAACAGATAGCTTGTGCAGAAGTAATACACAGAGATGATCTCTCCAGTAATTTAAAGCTGCCTAGAGCCTCACTGATAAATTCTGACACACCAACACCATCTGAAATTGTGTGTGCACTTAGACCAAGCTCCTCTGGTGTTGCATTTGGTGAGGTGGCCTGGGTTGACTTTGGTTTGTTTTTGAGACCACAGCAGAAGGTCTAGAAGCAATGTAACAGAAGACAAGAACATTCCAGAAAGCTGGAGGAATACAAAATAGAGTCCTCGCACTCCAATATCGTAAAACTTTCAAACAGCTTAACTGGCAGGTGCTGTTCCAGAGAAACCAAATCTTGGGAATCATCTAGATCAAGCTAACCAAGACAGAGAGCTAACATTTGCCAGTCTCTATGTGTCAGATACTTCTGGCTCTGGCTACTTCTAAGAGTCTCTCACTTTTATTAGCACTAAATTCACTCAAAACAGGAGACACAGGCAAAACAAGCACGAACTGACACTATTAAAATGAAACACTGCATCAACCTGGACTTCACAATTCAGTTTTATTTCAGACAGAAGAGTAAATTGTCTGACATTTTGGCCTGTTCATGTTTTTATCACAAAGACACAAACAACAACAGCTAAAAAACCTTGAGGTTATGTGACCTGAAACCTTGACTTTCCTATACTATGAAACCTATCCAAATAAAACAGGAATAAAAACTCACTAATTTTTAAAGCTACATCAGGAAGACATCTGGAGATAATACATACCTCACACTGTCAGCAGAACTAAATCTGCATAAACCTTTTAAGAAAGAAATGGGAAATATTATTTCAAACCATTAGAACTCCTTCAAAGCCCTACAAAGAATCTCAGGTAGAGTGTAACAGAGGTACATGCAAGGAAACATAAAAGGAAAAGAAATACCACCCTGAATTCATTGCCTGTCTTGTTCTGTTACTTCTTTTTATCCTGTAATGTGATATCATGGAGTGTAACATAACATGACAGTTCAGAAATTTACAGGAATACCCTTTTCTCCCTGGAAGTGATAGCAGGCAACAACCAGCCATGGGCTCAGGGGAGGGAAATGAAAGAAATTCTAAAATGCCAGCACACAGCTGCAAGTCCCGGCTGGCTCTCAGCAGTGCTTCTGCACTACAGATATGCATTTACCTATGAAAGAACAGCTCACAGAATTTGTAGACAGCACTCCACCATTGCTCTTCTTTAGGAGGAAGTGCTCTTTCTGCCATGGAAATACTGTGGCTTTCTGTTCTCAAGTTCAAAAAATTACCACAGTCTCCAAAGCATACTTTAAAACCAGTGGTGCTCAAGGTGAATGTGCAGGTCACATGAGACACATTTAGTCTGAGGATTGATGAGAAAAACTGAGGGATGCAAACCCGCTTTTTAATCATTTTTTCTTTTCCTCCCAGCTGACCAGGCTGCCCATGCTGGCAAGTCATTCTTCCATGAGTGTTGCTAGTACAGAAATCTGGTCTTGTTTCTGCATGCCTCGGAGCATGTAACACTTTGGGCTGGATTCACCTGAAATCCTATTTAAGCTGGCTGCCCTAGGTTCCTGAGGGAGGGACTTGCAGAGGACATTACACTCTGTACATGATAAGCAATGCTGCCACGGCATCTCCATCCACTACACGGGCAGGCAAGTCGATCACCCTAAATTAGATGTCTGATTTCGAGTCACTGTTATGCAACCCACCTTAGGTAAACTATTCATGTATTCAAGAGTACATTCTGGTGCAGACAAATTGCAGGGAATGGCTTCCAGTCTCACTGCATTTAAACACAACATTGCAATCAGTTATTTTTCATACTCCCTAGTTAATCAAATTCAGCCTTCACTAAATCTACATTTATTAGTGCTGACAGTCATGCAGAACTTGTCTTCAACAATTAGTATACACAAAAGCACTGCAAAAATATAGAAGAGGAAAATTACTGCATTTGAACATAAGGTAGGTTTTTGGAAAAGGTTGTTCGTTTTTATGGTTCTTTTTAATTTAGCTTTTCTGTGCTCCTTTCATCCCACAGGTCAGTGTTAATAATCAGGACCTATGTTATACACTTTGCAATATAATTAAAGTCACTATTTAATTGGAAAGCCTAGCACTAAACAAAAGGGAATCAATAATGAATCTAATGGGAAAAGCCAGAGAAAACATCTATCGAATATCAGAAATAACTGTGAGATACTGCCATGTGTCCAGCACTGCTGCTATGGAGACAGCATGGAGTCTGCTGATGGGGAGGCTCTGCTCATGAGCCATGTCCTGCAAAAAACTCTGGTACTGGCCTCAAAAAGGGGATGGAAGGTTTCTCAGTATCTTTTTTATTATTATTGGGAAGCACAGTCACTGTTTTAACCTGTTCCTCAGTCCTCTCACGGGAGCAATTTAACACTGCACAATTAACTAAATGTACAAAGAACTAAAGGTGACTTGAGATTTGGGAGACCAAGGTTTGAGCCCACATTCCACCTAATCAATCATTATTTGTGCAAGGTGAGCAAAGCTCCAGCAGAGGCTGGGAGAAGACAGAAGTACCTTCATAAACAGGGTCAGGTCATGACTCCAGGACTCAGTGACAGCTACAGAGGGACTGTGCTGATACAGAGCACTGGGCTGTAGGTGCTGGCAGTACCTATGACTTCTTCAGAGTTTTCTTGCCCAGCCAAAGAAACAGGAGATTTTTTTCCTCTCCTTAGAGGGCTTTGCACAGTTCCAGTCCGAGCCGCTTACATTTCCCAAAATGCAGTGACAAGCCTGTGGCGTACACAGGGATACACAAATAAGCACAGCTGGCCTAGGGGCAGCAGTAGGAGTGAGTTTAGGTTGTCAGCTGATATCCCAAATGATCTGAATCAGAACTACAACACCAAATGCTGAGGAGGAAGCTGGTCAGAGCCCAGTGCACCGTAGAGGAAGCAGCACAGGGATTTACTCCGTCCACACCAGCTCCTCCTGCTCTTGGGCAAGGCACAAGTCAGCTGAAACTTGGCTGCATTTCTCGGGGGCTGTATCTCCAGCTGTTCACACACATAATGTGCATGCAAAGGTGCTGTTTGTAGGGGAGTCACAGGCTGAGGAAAATGCCCAGCCCGTGTAACTTGGCAAAGCTGGTCAACAGCTACATAAACTCCCAGAGCACGTCTACACCGCTCTCCTACGCCCTGCCCAAAATCCACATCTGGACATTGATTTGGGATCTAATTAAAACACTTCAGTTAGTTTCATCTCTTACTGAATTTCCTTCCAATAAACAATCTTAATCTGTTGCCCAGAGGTAATTCTGTCTGCTCCATTTTCTCTCTCTGTTTTTCCTTCTCTCCACTTCAATTTATGTCATATGTTCAGAGTGGCAAAAAAAAAAAAAAAAGGTATTTTTCAGATTTTTAACATGTTTTTTTAGACTGATTGAGAGTGAGGGCAAAAAAATGTCAAATGCTTTCCTATAAAAAATAAGCCTAATTGAAATCAAAATATCCCACCTATACTTTGATTGTGAAACACTGTTCTGCTTAAAAAACCAAAATACTTAACTTCAACAAATTTTAATTTTACTGTGACCTGATATTTAATCTGAAAGTATTGGTAGAAGCTACTAATGGAAAATTCATCATTCCAAGACTGATTTTTTAAATAGGAAACTAAAGGTTTCATTGGTCTAAACACTTTGTTTAAACAGACATTTCACAGAAGATGTTCAGCCTAACACAAAATATTTTTAGGTGATTTTTTTTTTTTCACTTGTCATTTTTTGCTAATCAGAAATTCTGATTCCTAGAAAGCTCTGGATCTGTTCCACTTCAAATATTCCTTGCGAAGAGGCCCATTACACCGCACTCTGGTTAACCTGGAAAGAATCCTAAGGGTCTGTTTTCATTTGGAGTTTCTTGTGCCATTTCTCTAAGTGGCTCAAAGAACACCCGGCGCCCCCAGAGGATCTGAAAAACGGGTCACGAGGCAGAGCAAGCAGCAGAGGTGGGGAAAACCAAACAATCCCAGCCTTCTGCAATGCACTGACCCAAAAGCTGATGCTCTTTGAAAGCCACCTGCCTTCGTGCCCTGCTCCTGCAGCGACGTCCAGCACGGCCGTGCAGAGGAGCTGCCATCAGCCACGCAGGGGCCATCCAAGCACGCCACCGAGCCTCCTCCCCACAGAGAAACTGCAAACACACCGGTGATGTGGCTCCAGAGAGCTGCTGGCTGGAATACCACGGGGACCCCGCAGGGATCTGCCGCCAAAAGAAAGGGTCAAAGTTAAAGGTGAGGGTTCTGCCTTGGCAGACGGCTGGAGCTCCCTGGCCACCGAGGAGCATCCCTGGCAGCAGGGCTGCTCTCCAGCTGCTGGCCTCGCTCGAGCTGCTGCTATTAAACCTTTGAGTGAGCAAATCAGAGGTCTATTTACCAAGCCTGCCCCCTCGGTAACTCTATTTGATCAGTTCCAGAACTCTTTTTGATAGGTAATTAAAAAAGCTTTTCCTTAGGTATGGAGTGGATTGAACCATTAATTACACTTCACAGCCCTAGAGATGCAATTCTTTTGCTATTGTGAAACGTCTATGGAAAACCACAAAAATGCTTGCCTCCATAAAAGAACTGAATAAATGAAAGCAATTTCCTCGAGACCTAGATTTCTCTGCATTTTATGGCTAAAGACTTGAGTTGCCAAGGCATTAATAAGTTTGTTCTTTAGGGCTGAATTTTCTCAATACAAACGTCCATGACCGTAACACAAAGAAATATCTTCTTTGGCTGATAAAGCCAGCAGACTGAATCCATATATTAATATTATTGTTATCACTGAACTGCCACAATGCACTCGGCATCCAGTTGCACAAAAAAAGATCAGTTAAATTAAAGATCCTCACCAAGCAGTGACAATTTTGTGTAAAAGCCAATTTAGCCATTATGGAAGCTGCAGGATCATATTAACTTTTCTCAAAAGTATGCATAATGCATGACAGCAAGTGGTTTTGACAAGTGCCTGAGTGTGTGTTTCTGTGTGTGTGGATGTGTCCTGCATGTAAAGAAACCCCCGAAGTTATTTAAGTTGCAAAGTCAAGTGATAGAAAGATAGAAAATTCCGGATTTACAGGTGTTGCACCTGTTCAATTCAACCCCTTGCTATCCAGCCTGTGCATCAAAAAGAACAGGGGAATTGATGTTATCCTGAGAGACAATGCTTATGTTTGAAAGCATCTGGTTAGCTGACACTTCCCAATTTTCCAGAATGCTACACTGTAAAACAAACAGCTTTTGTAAGTCTGGAGGCCTTTACCCCTGTCTTTGAATGACATTCCCTGTGGCTTTGGACTTTTTCTACTTTCTTTAACTTTGATAAAGTAAAAATCTACTGTCACACGGGGCTTTAGCACCTCTGCCTTCATGCATGACTGGGAAGGATTGAGTCTGATCCTTTGTTACTGGAGCAGGGGCTGATATTTTGTGCTAGAGCTGGCAGCAGTGGAGGCTGTTATTCCCCCAAAAGGGCAGGAGGATGAATTCTGCCAGCCTGTTGTAGCCACACAGGGAAACCTGTTCTCCTCTGCCCAGTGCCTGCAGGGGTTTAGGTGGCTGACCCTGGGAAGTGCAGAATGTCCACCAAAATCTCAGCTCTGTTGCTCCAGGTCTGTTTTGACTATTCAGTCAGACGTTTTCCCTTTGACATTATGGTAAGAAAGGCATGGACAGAGCCCAGCAGATTTCACAGCATTCCCAGTGGCAGGATTCAGGACTATTTACACCTACACATATTGGGAGGGATAAGTGACATGAATACATGTTCTTATGCTTTCCAGCTCACAAGGTTCATTGGCTTCAGTAGATTATTTTCACTCAGTGCTCAGTTTTTTTCAATCACGACACTCATTTTATATATGGAAGAACATGTATGGAAATTACTCCAACAACACCTCACCATCAAATAACACTTTTCCCAGAGAACCACAGAACAAGCTCTAGCTTAGCCATGTGCTTGCAAAACAAAAATAACCTGTCCCTTACGAGAAAAGCCTCTCTTTCTTCCATTTCATGGAGAAAATAAGATGCGTTAGTGAGGGCTAGAAGTCCTGCTAATACTTTACTGCTGGGAAGAGAAATCAGGACATCAAACATTCTGAGCTGTCCACAACATATTTTCTACAGTGGTACAGCCCTTGAAAAACTTCAAATATTGTATTATTTATACATCTCAGATAGATATTTAAAAATTTCTGATATTGAGAAGAAAAAGCTGAGATATATTTATCATACCATGCTAGAATCAAACTGTAATTTTGTAATTATTGTGTGATTGTAATCACAAGCAAGCAGTTTACTGCCATTGCCTCTATTTGTCACACAAACAGAACATGCACAAGATTTGCTCCTGTCTCCTGTACCAACAGAAATTCTTGTCCTAAATAAAAGAGCTAAAAGGAGTATCTGCAGTGGCAGCAGCAGGTAGGAAAGCAGAACAAAATGTGAGAAAAGCATCTCGAGGGCAGGAGTACCCACCCAGGCTTGAGACTTTGCTGCAGTGGAAGGACAGGGGGAGGTGACTCCAACTTAGGAGTCTTCATGGTCATTCTGGCTGACTGTGCACCTCTGTAGTGCAACACATTTTTTAATTTGCTGCATGGCGATGAAAATACCTCCTGAAAAGCAATTAAACTGCCAAACGTTTATGAACCTATGCTTGTAGATGGAATAGAAGGATTATTCTACCAGAATAAGAGAGTGGACAACAGTAAGAGGAGAGTTCAAATGAGCCAAAATACAGTATTTCTCATCAAGCTTGGAATATTACAAGTCCTGAGTTTGCATACTGAAATCATGTTTACTTTCATAAATTGTGCCTGTGCAATGTAGACATGAGTACGAATTCCCCCAGTTCATATTTTTAATACTGGTTTGTGAAAATACATAGATTGAATATTTTAAATGGAAGCCAGAATGGGGAGAAAGCAGAGTTTAATACTTTGGGAATGCAAATTTAGATAAGTGTTTTTATTCACAGGCTGGCCATGGACTTTGTACATGGCCTTGGACATTGATTCTAACTTGCTTCTCAATAAAAATGAAAAGCCCACTCTTAAAAAACGAACAGTTCTGGGAATGACATGAATATAAATCACAAGGGAACTGAGAAGTGAGAGATGGAGAGATGAGCACACAGATAAGCTGGACAAGAGTGGTATTTCAGTCTATCTCAAGCTCCTGGAGGTTCAGGACTCTCCAAAACATAATTAGAGCAGAGTGTCTACACCAAACAGTCAGGCTCAGCTTTGGTACATGTCCCTCTAACGCTGAGGGCCACAGAGCTGGATGCAGTTCCAGGTGGGGTCTCACCAGAGTGGAGCAGAGGAGCAGAACCCCCTCCCCTCCCTTCCCTGCTGTCCATGGTGAGGGATGAGCCCAGGACACTCAGAGGCTTTCTGCACTCTGAGTGCACTGGGCCATGTTGAGCTCCACTTCGACCAATGCTCCCATGTCCTCCTCCTCAGGGCTGCTCTCAAACCTTTTAAGTGGGCAAAAGTCTTCTTATACAAAGACCTTCCACCTTCTCCACTCTCTCACTCATTTTCCATAGCAAATTCAGTCTGAAGGGTTTTCCTGTGACTCATAAGCATCTAGAGGCAAGTGCATCAATTGCAGCATCTAGATCTAAGCAGAACCACCTCACAAGTGTCAAAACGTGTCAAGGAAGGCAGTTCTCCCAGTAACACAGATATTTAATCATGTGGCATGGCCTGATGAGATACCCACAATGAGAATGTCAGAACGCTCATCTGAATGACTCATCAAAGCTTCTAAGTAAAACTCTGGGAGAGCATAATCTGAAGTGAAACATCACTGCATTGCAAATGGTCTCATGCCTCTGACAGCTGCTGAGCTGGATTCGAGCTCTGCAGCCTTTGCTTTTGCATTTCCTAGCAGAACAATTCTCATTTATCCTCATCCCCCTGACCACAGCAGCAAGTAACAGCCAGGTCAAACCTCACCGGTTTAGGTTTGACCAAATTTGGGAGACCTCACTTTGACTTCAGGGTCTCTGGGCCAGGTCTGATGCACAGCTCCAATATTTGCATAACTACAGACTCCTTTTCCCCCAGCATAACTCCGTGATGGATTTTTATGATACATCAAGAGAGGAGAGATGAGACCTTTGAACAAGTCAGTGTACTTGCATCAAACGTGGTATCAAGGCAATAGATTGTTCTCTCTTTGTCACTCCTGCTACCTGAGTTTTCTTTACTGTAGCAAGGGTTTGAGAAAACAGAGTCAATACTTCTGAGATCAGTTTAATATGTAACACTGCTAATGAAATTTGTAGTTAAGATGAAGTTTTGTTTTTGGCAGCTTGAACTGCCTAAAATCCTAATTCAATTGCAGTCTACTCACAGTGCACAGCTGTTTAGCTTGGCTAAACTTTTCTCACCACTTAATAAGATACTTTTTTATTTAACTTTCAGTTTTGCCTAGGAGCCCCAGTGGGTCTTTTAAAACAGAAGATTATTATTAGAAATTAATTAAGTATTCTTTTCAATTCTGTCTCCTGAGAGCAACTAGGCATTGTTGCTGATCTCCTCTGCATTAAGACATTACTGATTGTCATTCATGGGATGACAGGGCGGATGTCTCATCTGGAAAATATATAACTCCATAAATATGAAAGATTTGAAAGTTATTTAATACAAAATATGATAAATCAGTGCAAATAATAAACATGTAATTGCAATGTCAAACATAGCACAGGCGTGTGAAGACTATAAACACTGGAATAAAAATAGACACATATTCCAAAGACAAAAAAAAAAATCTTCCTGCAATTACAGGACCCCGATGGATTGCACTTAGTTCACATTTCAGCACACTGCAAACCCTGACTAAACAATTCTAAGAATATCAAACGCAATTAAAGGCAATTGATTTGATAAGCTGGGGTTATTTTTAAGGGACCAGTGACTATAAAGTGTTTGCTGCACTGCTCCCCTCCCGCTGCACGCGACAAGAAGCACAGACTAAATCTGACACCTCTGAAGGCTTTTTCTAAGTGAACCAAACCCAAAAAGCACTGATATCCTGTTGTAATTTTTGAGCTGAGGCCTTGAACGTGCATATTAATGTACTACTGACAGAATTAGCCATGCATTTAATATGGCACTTCATGCTTGAGATGGCAGTTGGTCTAGTTCATTTTCACTCAGCTCAGGGGTTTCTGTACAAGTAACTGCTGTCATATTCCAGCCAGGAAGGGATGTGAAGAGAAGAATGCCACCATGGGTCAGCAGAACAACAATCATTCCCTTACTCCAAATAATAATACAGAATTCAACTTACTTTTTTGGTCTGTAGTCAGGGATGGACCTGTCCAGTGATATCCTGTCACTGAGTTGGGCATTGTAACCATACTCTTCGTACTTAGTCTCAGATTCATGGCTATCATCTCTCAGGGTAGCAGCCATTCCCCCCTGGCCCAAGCCTCCTGGACCTTCAACTAATCCCATGGGCTTTGCCAAACCTAAATGAAACAGATAAAAAAAAAAAAATCAAATTATTCATATAAAAGATATGGATAGAACCTCTTCTGTGACCACAGAATGTTTTCAGATAAATGAGATCCGACTTCCCAGGAAGCTCAGCTCTTAAACTCTCATGGCTCTGTGGAAATTATCCTCAGCTTTTCAAACCAGAGTCCAAATCAACACATCTTGTAGTATCTGTGCATAATGAGCAAACTATAAAGAATCAATTAGCAGCCTCCACGATTCCTTCTTTTTCCAAAATGCCTAATTATTTGTAAGATAATTAAGAAAAAATTTTCCCCGTAAGAACTGCTGGGTTTCCCAGTGTAGCCCATTATAGCTTCACTCATTTTAAGGGAGAGATGTTGAATTTATACCACATGTGGGTGTGCCAGTTTAAGTCCACATTAATGTCAGTTCTGGTACCTGCTCTGTGACTCCAAGACCACTGCAGCCCTGGTCAAGGTTTGGTTCCCAAGTTGGGGACACAGCTATGGACTGGTCACCAGCTTCTGCTAGGTAGGAAATACAGGATAAATCTGATTTCACTGGCTGAGTCAACAGATGGGTCATTTGGACTCAAATACACACCCTGCCCAGCCTGCTGCCACAAAGATGTGCTAAAACTATTTTAATGGAGCTGACACTCCACCTGGGAATCACTCCAGATTTCCTCTGTACTTCACATCTGACAAATATGTAAGATACTCAGCTCTGTAGAGCTCACAGCAGCATAAAGTTTGGACACTCAGTAAGTGCTGATAAATCAGCCAGTCAACAATGCATTTACAGGTTTCATTCACTGGTCAACTCCGAAATAAAACAAAACTAAAATAACATAAAAAATGCCCATATGATCACATCGCCAAGAACCTCTTCCATGGCAACAGGCATTTAATTTGGTGCTGAATCCTCATAAATAGGCTCCTCAAATATCCTGTGTTTAATGTCAAATCTTTCCTTCCCAAAAGGCTCGCTATCAACAAGTCATTATAAGCGACAAAGGCA
>WAAG01057026.1:3391-21485 GCA_013390105.1 Tichodroma muraria | reverse complement strand
ATTTGTCACACTCGTGTGTCCTGAGCCATTTGTCAACATTCACTCTTGCAGGTTGTTGCCATGAGGAGAAGTAGAAGACAGAGTGGGAAACTTCTTTTTACTCACTCCTGTGTGTTTACAAGGAACGCACATAATTCCTCTTTCTGCCAATTCAGACAACAGGAGATGGTTTTCTCTTATGTTGTAACTGGTTGCCTCTTATCTTCTGTATCCCCATCTAAGGAGAACTCACTGGCTTGCTTTCTTCTACACCTCTGCTGGGGTCTAACTATGAGACTGTCCTGCTGACTGTCCACAGCTTTTCACATCTGAGTATGCAGTGTTCCTGGCTGCATCTTATACATTGTTCCATCAAAAGATCTATACAAACTTCTATGCGTGAAGTCAGCTTATGCAGATCCTCTCAGCACCCATGGCTCAGCTCCCAGCCACGCTTGCATATGTCCTGTATTTTGAACAGCAGCTCCTACATGACAGTTTATCGTGGGATGAATGAAGCTGTTTCTTATATTAGGTTTTATTTTTTAAAAAAAAAGCATCTGAGCATGTGAAAAGTGGTATTTGATCACTGTTAACTTATGACTTGTATTATGACTTACTTCAGTTGAGATTACTGTGTCTGTAAGACCTAGGCTTTAGGACCCAGGACTTAAGGACTTGCTGAAGTCAGTCCCTCTTCAGAAGTATTTAAGAGTTATTAGGGTGCTTTCCTGAACAGTATCTGGGTCCATTTGTAAAACAGTAAAGGTGCTTGTTTGCCTCTTTACAACTTTCATAAACAACTTATAAGGACTTTGAAAATCGAAATGAAAAACTAAAGGTGAAATTCTGGCCTGGTCTAAGTAAAGGATAAAACCATCATTGAATTCAATGAGTCCAGATAATTCTTCCAACATTAGTAGTTTCCTGCTAACCCTGATTTCTCCATTTCCCTTGTCCACAGGCTTCATGAAGCTCTTAAGGGATAATGAGACAAAGTGGTGACATCTGTACCTACTTGAGCATGAGTATTACATATATTGTGGGTAAATTGTTCCAAACAGAAGTGCATTTTAAATCTAATTAGGTGTTATCCTAGTTTGTGATGATCAGCTTTATTGAACATGAAGGCAGTCCACCTACAAATTACTTAGCCCTGTCTTGAACTGGGGTCCTTTTTGGAGGATTTGTATAATTTCTAGTGTAAGTCCCTGATGGCAAGAACAAGTGATGGAGGCTGTAGAGCAAACAGGGAGTGCCAAAGCTTTTCCACAAGCCAGGAAGGGCCTGCATGTCTCCTTGCAGTGCTGGTTGCACCCTCCCTCATGAAGTGAATGTTAGGATTGTGAATGCACCACCCAGACATCAAAGACCCTTCAAAAGCCAAAAGGCCTGCAGCCCTCTCCTGCCCCATGATCTAGATGGAGACCATGTGTCTCGCTATGCCCCATGTTCCTGTCCAGTAACCTGTTCTGCATTGCTTTATTTCAAAAGATGTTGGATAGCTGGGGTACTACAAGGACAAGCAAAGAAAAAGATCAGAGGTCTGAAAAATTATATGGATGAGTTGAAACAGAGTTTACCTGTTTTTTCCAGATGGGACAGGAAGAAGGTACAGAAATATTTTCAAATATTTAAAAAAGAAAAGAGAGGAAGGGGAAGGCAAATATTGAGTGCTGTGTAGAATAACAAAGTGCTGGATCTTCAGTTGACACACAAAATATTTAAGACAGAGGATAGGAAAGAAACTTTTAATATAGTAAACATAATGTTGTTGTATATGAATAAATAAATATACCCCAAAGAAACAAATTTATCTTTCTGAAGTTTAAAAATTAAGAAAAAAATATTTAAAAACATCAGAAATACCCCACTGGGTCAAACTAGAGGTGTTACTCTAGTTAGTATGTCTTTGATGGTGCATACAGGAGACGCTGTTTAAGAAGAGCATGAACACCCCTGCTTGCTCGCTTTTTTTCTCTTAGTGCTCTCCCAGCACCAATGTTCTTTAGGTTACCAACCCCAAAGCATACACTCTTGCTTGTTCCCTTCAGTATTTCTTTATGGACCTGTTGCCTTTGGATTTGTCTAGTCACAAAGGAACCTGCTGGCTATATCTGCAGCTATTCCTAAAGTCTACAAATGCTTTTTTTTACTCTCTTTCAAGTTGTTCCTCTATGTCTTTAATTAAATGCTCCCTCATTAACATGCTTGGGAAGCTCTTGTCTAAAACCTTGCAAAGCAGAACCAGAAAGGGGAGAGCACTCAGGTACTTGTGCAGGACTTCCATGCATCAGATCTTGCAGAACTTTGTATTTTGTGACACAAAGAGGGTGCCACCAGAGTTTTTGGTAAGAAAATTACTGTGATATATTGAGACTGACCTTGCAGTATTCACAAAACAGGAATCTCCTCAGCATTTTTACCTCCTTAGGCACACCTATGCAATGTATAGGAAAGAAAGATTTTTTCCTGGCTTTAATTCACAGATGTTTTCTGGTAAATTCCACAGCTGTGACCAGAAACTGGACAACCTTGTTAGCAGGACAGCCACAAAGTAGCCACAAAGTTTGGTTTTGATTATAACGTCTGTTTTTCTTCTTGAAGTCTGTTCTTTAAAATTTGATGTGCTCATGTAATTGCAATGTAGTTCACTGCCCTGCATTACTGCCAGTGAAGGGGGCTTGAGATTTTGCAGATGAGGAGAAGAGAGACGGACAGATTGACAGAGAGACACAGAAGCCCACAGTGTGATAAAATAAATTATATCACTGATGGGCTTTTCTGTCAGTGTATAAGAGTTACTGAATGCTTAAGCAGAAATATTACATGTTTCTTATAACACTTATTCCTCATAAAACTCAACAACTAAAAAGATAACTGGCATGTAGTTTTTAGTGGCTATTCATGCTTTCATCTTCTTTCCCTTTTCTACTTTGTTTAAAAGTCTGTAACAGAAATACAAATGAAATTCCCTCTAGTGGTGTAAATTTTCATATCTCAGTAGGTAGATGGAAGGAAAAGATTCATAGTTCATTTACATTTCTGTGAATCCAAGATTTTTTGGAAGTGGCTGGTGTTTTGAAAAACATGAACAATTGGGGCAGGAATCTTGTGCCCTTCTGGCATCTTGATTTTGGAAGTCTTGAGCTCTCCTTGTCTGAAATGCAGCCTCTTAAAACTGTCTTAAAAGAAACATGACTCAAAATGAGGCCTCTGGAACTACTCACTGCTTTTGAAAAACCTGGTTGTTGGTTTTAGTAGTTCCAGAGTCTCAAAATTACTACTTTCAGGTCTTGTTTACTGCTTTTAGGCATGAATTTTAGGTGGTTCCTGAGTGACTCTGCTGCACATTTATAAGCAGACATGGTTGGAACAACTGGGCAAGGGCAGCTGGTGCCACTGTCCGCCATTCCTGCTGATGCTGGTTGCCTGGCTAGGAAGCAGTGTGAGCTTGGTAGGGCCAGCAGGAGGACATATGGCTGTTGGTCAAGGCAGAGACGTCACATGGGGCTCTGGGCTTCAGAGATTCCCTATCCATCCTGTATTCAAGAGTTGCTGAACAAAGTACAGTGAAAAACTTTGGGAAGGAGGGCAGGAATCCAGGCCTTCCCTTCCCAATAGAGCACACCATGCCAGCACTGTTGAGAGCTTTGATTTTTTTTTTTTCTTTTTTTGGCCCTCAACATTAACTTTATTGTATGGTTTTTGAAAGGCAGAGAAAGACCTACCACCTTCTGTTCTCTTCAGAACCTTCTGATCTGTTCAAATCAGAAAAATCCTTCAGGCTGCCCAGTGACAACATCTTGCATGCAAGTGACATTAAACCCAGCCAGGTCAACTTGCCTTATGAGAAGCTCTCCGGAAACAGCTGGAGAGAATTGTTATTTGAAGGCAGCTATCTGAGCTATTTAAGAACTCACCCTGATGGCTGAACCATTGTCTTCATTTCTGAGTTACTCCCCTTAGCTGTGCTGGCTATTCCTCTACTTCCTCACAATCACCTTTTCATTTCATTCTGAGATGTTTGAAGTTTGAAGGTAAAGGGAATGAAGTGCAGGTTTTCAGGCTCCATAGGAAAATCCTAGTCCCTTAGACTCAATGCTTGCTAATGAGCACAGGGTAAAAGAAAGATACTAAAGAAAAAAGGATTCCTCCTTCCCCCAGCACATCTGCTCAGCTGTGTCTTAATGCGTCTGCTGCTGGTGTCACTGTTTTCCAGTAAACCTCTAGCTAAGATGATGTCTGTCTTCTCTATTGTACTCTGCAATTTTGTCAATGCCTGGCTTAGCATCCTCTTTCTGAATACTGCTTGTACAGTGTTGAGACAGATGTAGATAACAAGGACATCTCTAGGAGGTAAAATCTAATCTTTTGGTGGAGGACATTTTAATTTATGTAGGGAGGGGAATAGCAAGTATACTTACATAATGTCGAAGCACTGCACTGCTTGAGTCATACAATTGTAGTTTTACCATGTAGGGTCTGAAGGACATTACAAAAGTTTTGAACCTGGACTTGCAAAGCTAGATATTGTTGTGCACGGTCAAAGGGAAAAAAAAGTCAAAAACCCCCCAAAACTCAACCTGTATTTCCAAAGGCTGCTGTGTGCTTGGAACTGCCAATGAAAATCAGTCCACTTATTTTTTTTCTTTTATACTGGTTCATCTGAAGGGTGAAAGTGTCCTAGGCTTTAACCACTCATAGAGAAATGAAATACCTCATCCAAACTGTTTGTGTGTCGCGTTTGTTGATCTTGGTGAATTTGACAGCATCTTCAGGATGGTGCCGTCTAGTGTTTGAGTGTATGAGGTGAACACACAGTGTACGTGTGGAAGCAAAAAACACCAGGGTATAGTAAGGAGGCTTTTTTTTCCAGCCTCATGTATGGCAGTGTAATTGTGTGGTTTTTAATGAACAGACCAGAGTAGTTACACTTAGTAATGTTTGTTCACTAAAAAGGAAAAGGGGTATTAAATCATTATGTTCTTTGATGAATGGCTTGTACACTGAAGAATAAATTGAACAAACTGGCATAAAGCTCAGTGAACATGAAATCAGCTATTAGAAGAAAGCTTGTGAACAAATTCTGAGCCTGATATGCATCTTCTGATTAATGTCCTATTAATCATCCATAGTGGTTACCTTAGCTAAGTTGTGCTGTAATCATTCATGGTTGCTTACAGGAACACTAGCAGGGACTACAGAGCTTCAATAACTGAATATTATTACTGATTTCTCCTCTCTCTTGCTGTGAACAATTACTGTTTTCACTATGTTTCTGCCTCCCTTTATTAGAAAGAATACAATGCAGAATGAAAAGAGAGTTCCTCAAAGACCAGTAAAATTCTCCCAGGGTATTCTTAATGATATTCTGTGCTAAATGGGCAAACTATTGTAATGCAGAGTTCTCACCAGGAATAATAGTAATGTAATCACATTGAAGCTGTCTTTTTATGGACTGTAGTCAAACAGACAAAATGTATAGTCATATTAATGAAAACAGAATTTCTGTAGAATTATTACTTGAAATTATTTTTGCTTTTTGTATCACAGTATTTTCAGTTAATGCACTTAAAAGTAACAGCAATTAAGACTCCAGACTGTTAATTTGGATAAATTTGAAATTAGAAGAAGCCTTGATTCTTGGAAGGTATAATGCCCATACCTTTCTCTTTTGAGACCAAATGTTTTATATTCCTATGGCTTTTTTGATCTCTGGTAGTTCAGTGTATTTTTTTAATCAATGAATATTCTTTTTCTTTTTTTTTTTGTTTATGATTGGAAATTATTGGCAAACATTTACAGGAGTATCTCTTACTCCTGTGTGTGAAGATTTAGTTCCACACCGTTTATTTCTCAAGTGTGATGCAAAGAATGCTTTTGCACTGCCCACAAAATAGGTCCTTAGATGGCAGTGTACTTTCCTCCTAAGTCACTGTGGTCTGGGAAATACAGTGAAGTAATGAAGTGATGACAGGTATTAACATGCATAATGGGCTTTAATAGACATTTAACGTTGTTTAACTGGAAGAAGAAGAAGTGCTTTCCCATTGGAATATTTCTACATTGTAAGTCATTGATCACCAATTTCAGAGGGGAAAGGTTAATCCATCAGTTTCTGTAACCAAGGGGCACTGATGGAAATTCTTTAGGTGACATTCTGGATGAACTGAGCTTTCCATCTTTGCAAACAAATGAGTGATATGACAAGCATGGTGTTCAGAACACATTTAACCAATTGATTTTCTCTCCTCTTGTAATAAGATCTAGAGACATATGAAAGACCATAGCACGAGCCAAGATTAAAGGAACTGCTTCATACACACGAACATAGGGGAACTGCATTATCAATAAAAGTACTATAAAGCACGTAGGCACCCATTCTTTTTCTTTATATAAAGTTTGTTATTGCAATAAATAGCTGTTATTGAACTGCCTGCCTTTTATTTCAGTTTTTCTGAATTTTATTTCGGTCAGCTTTCTGTGGTTTCCTGGTAGAGGTTAGGAAAAAATGTTATGCTTTGTTATGGTATCATTTTTGTACTCACTAGTAAATCCAGGGCAACTCTGGATTTAAAATCAGGATTTATCATCCTTTGGGGCCTGAAAAAAGGATATGAGGGGGAGGGGGAAATCTGGCTTCAAATAGTTTAAAGATATCAAATATATTTTAAAGTTTTCATCTGTATGGTTCCTTACCATAATGATCCTCATCTTTTTCCTCCCTCTTTCCCTCCTTTTTCTCCCAAATTCAGCCCTGCTCTGAGTTTCACATACCCTCCTACACCAGTATCCCTCCAGCAAATGCATCAGCAAATTATAAGTCGTCAGCAAACCCTAGGTTCAGCCTTTGGACACAGCCCTCCACTCATCCATCCTGCTCCAACTTTTCCTACCCAGAGACCTATCCCTGGCATCCCCAGTGTCCTGAACCCTGTCCAGGTCAGCTCTGGACCTTCTGAGTCCACACAGGTGAGAGACAACAAAAGAAACCTTTACACCCATTAATTTAAAAATTAAATAAATGGCATTGTCTCGATGACAATTAATCACCACTGTCACTGAGACCCTTCGATAACAGTTTTCTTGTAGCTCTAGTGTTTGCAGTCACTTTATTATGAATCACAGGAGTGTTCGTGCTGTTCCTGATTGGTAGTTTGCTTTTTAGTCCTCATAAATGTTCCAGTGTACTGCAGCAGCTTCTCACTTCATACTGCCTCTCCTTGATCTTATACAGGAACCTAGTAGAGATGGGGAGTAAAAAAAGGGGTAAAATACATCAAACCACCAATGTTTTAAAGATTAGCAGCTTCACCTTCAAATCAGTCTGACCCTAGGATATACAGGGTCATATTCTTCCCTCCTTGTACAGCTGTGAGTAACCTGAAACAAGTAATTCTGTGAGCAAGAGAGTAAGTCAAAGACAGTGAACAGAATTGAAGGGTTTTTTCTCTGATTTGTGCAAAATTGGACTTATTGAGTTTGAATTAATCATTTCAGTAAGGTGTATTCTCGAAAGCTGGGAATGAGCGGCAGTGAATCAGTCCCCTAATGTGGAGTTTATCATGGTTTGTGATTTGCCTGTTATTAACTAGTGCTGTTTGTTTCTAGATGACCTGGGATGGGTTATTTATCAGTCTAGAAGCTGTTTATCTCCTGGCTAGCTTTTACAAATGTAGAGGAAGAACATACTGCTGTAGAAAACATATTGATTTTTTGTGGGGTCTCTGCAAGTTCAGATATCTCTAAAAGATCTCTGGATTCCTACAAGATCCATTTGCAGGTATAGATAATGGTGTTCAGTAGAGCACAACAAGAGAAAAACAAGATTCTGGCCTGTTTATGTCAGCTATTTTGCTATTAAGTTGTGAGAGTCCTGGACTTCATCTAGGATTTTTTGGCTGAGTCTCACACCAGTGTTCAGTTCTTCTTCCTATCCACCCATTATAATGGGAAACATAGTGAAGGAGCCTAGATCTTGTGTGCAAATATTAAACACAAAACCTTTCCTTCAAGTGCGAAAAAAAAAATGTTTATCTTGTGTTTATTTGAGCATGCAGTGATTTTCCTTTTCAAAATTGCCTTTCCAAAGTTGTCATTATGTGGAAAATCAAGTTCTTCCTACCTCTCACTGCTCTGACAATACCAGCATTGGTTTGTAGCAAGCAATTACATCAAATGCTCCCCTTCCCACTCCCTCCTTGCTCCACTACAAGGTTGAGCAATGCAGCTCTTCCATGAGTTAATGCTATGTAATTGAAGAACAATGTAATTGCATATCCAATATAATTAACAGTGCAGCTTCTCCATACAAAGTTGCTGAGCAGATGCTGCATATTTTTGTTTGGAGCCACATATTTATCGCAGTCTAATTTTGTCTTCTTCTGGGGGAAACAAAAAACCCACCTGCCTGCAGCAGAATAAACCCACAAGTGAATCCGCAGTGAGCAGCACAGGAGACCCCATGCACAACAAGCGCTCCAAGATAAAGCCTGACGAGGACCTCCCCAGCCCAGGAGCAGGAAGCATGCAGGTATGGCAGCCAGGTTCCAGTCATGAGTCTTCCCTCTTGCTGCTGGAGGGAAAATGCACCTTTCCTGTGACACAAATGTTTTCAGGCTCCTTGCACTTTGTGTGCTGCATACACGGGCAGCCTCCTCTCGCAGTAGCCGGGGTTAAATGGGAGCAGCTCCTGGGGTGCAGGGTCTGTGGCAGGATGAGGGCAGAGAGGAAGGAGGCTGATGGAGAGGCACCGCTGACCAGTCAGAGCATGCCCAATGCTCTGTTTGCCATGAAAAAGTGAAGAAGAGACATTCAGGTCTTTATTAAGGACATGTTTTCTGTTCAGCAAAAATACTTAAGGCCACCTTGACTTTTACTGGGTCTTAGCGCTGTACTGCACTGAGGCCCCAGTGTCAGGCTCCAGTCTCGTTTGCTATACTCTCTATACCAGTTAATGCCACTGGTTTTAGTAGAGTGACTCTTGATTTACAGTGACTCAGGGGAGATGAGAATCAGAGCCTCAGTCTTGTGAGTGAATCCATGAAAACAAAGCAGAGGTCTGCCTAAATCCTTCAGCAGGTTTGAAATGGAAAAATAGCAGGAGTCCATAATCTGAACCAAATGTTTACACTAAAATCTGACTCTTATCCTCAGCAAATAACAAGCTGGGGAGAATGAGGCACCCTGATGAACTGGAGGTGCGAAATGTAACCCCAAAATTAAATACTTTCTTCTCCTGCTCACCCCTTTTATTCAAATGTTAAGGGCAAGAACAGATTAACAAGTAACTCAAAAATTACCACTCTGCTCTGGAGAAGGTTTTAGCATGCAAACCTGTTACTGTTTTAACACTGGATTACTGGTGATCCAATTTCTGTCCAACCCTGGTACTAAAATCAAATTCCAATTAATTGAACTATATTGAATAGTGCCTTTCACCTTAGTGGTGCCACTGAATCATGAAAGCCAGGTGCACAAATAACAAGCTGCTTAAATAAGGTGTGAGGGAAACCTGGCCATTATGATTTATTTTTAATTGAAATGTAAAGGGAACGAAGAATTTATTTTACATGTGTAGTTTGCAAATGGCTTCTGACTTTTCAGGCCTGTTTTGGGCTTCTGTATTTTGTAGAGTGGAGTAGCATAGCGAAGTGAGAGTAAAATAATCCTTCCTCCCCCGCCTCCTCCATACACACACCCACACCCGTCATCTTTCTTTTAATGCTGAAGTAATTCACTTTTCTTCCTCCTCAGTTTCAGAATTTCCTCTCTCTTCTCCTCACCCCTGTTTTTTTCCTCTCTCCAGGAGCAGCCAGAAGGAATGACCTTGGTAAAAGAGGAAGGGGACAAAGATGAAAGCAAACAGGAACCTGAAGTGGTCTATGAGACAAACTGCCACTGGGAAGGCTGTTCCCGGGAGTTTGACACACAGGAACAGCTAGTGCATGTAAGTTAATGGTATTCAGGAACTAGGTTTTAAAACTATGTGACCTTTCTCATGGGGGTCAGGTTCTCTGACCCTATGCTGAGTCAAGTTTCTCAGCTAACAGAGCTGCAAACTGGAGAGGGGTTTATGAGTTTCTGAGAATAAAGAAAACTCGAAGCCACAGTGCTTGACCTGTTCAGTCAGCTAAAGCTTAGTGTAAAATTCAATAAAGTCTTCCACAGAGATTGTAATGGCTCTGATCCTGTAAGCCAGCAAACGCTATTTTCAGTTAGAGACTTTGATAGTTATTGAGTAATAGTAAGCTGGACATGAATGATTATTAACCTTTAGCCAAGTTTGATTTTTTTCTCCCCAAAGGGGCTGTAACAGTAGAAATGGGTGAGGGGAATTTTTTCCCTTCCCTAAGAGAGGTTTTGCTATCAACTTACTGTTGTGTGTAAACTGAAAGGGATTATTTGGCTAAATACATGGGGACTGAGTTACTTCAGTCGTTTTAGTAAAAGCAAACTGCATAATCTTTTCTGTGCTACACCAAATATTAGTTTTATCTTCCTTGTTTTTTTTTTTTTTCCTCTTTGCCACCTCTCCAAAATAAACAATTTATACTCTTTGGTAGCATTGTAAGATAGAAAGTGAGCAATCAAGATTAAGAATACAACCTGACAAGTACATCACCTGCAATTCTAACCTCCTTAACTATCAGCACCTCTCTTATTTACTGACATCATAGAACATAATGAATACTCTGAAAAAAAATTGAATTCCTAGTATAGAATAGAGAGGAACATCATCAGCAAATGAGCGGTGTGACAGAATTGTATTTAGTTTAGAAAGCTGTTTAATATTTTACTAGAGATAATGAAAAATCTATTGCAGAATGTGGCTTGTACTTCTGAAATAGATAGTTGAAAAATCCACTTTTTCACCCAAAATAAATAAAAACAAACCCACCATATATTTCCAAACACTTCGCCAAATGGTTAACTTATCCTGCAAAGCTGACTTTAGTAAAGCGATGTCAGCTTTCACTTGCTGAAGTGTGACAACCTCTTGGTGTTGCAGTTATTCATCAAGATGTATTTTCAGGTTCTTGTTGTTATTATTAAGTAGTAGCAGCAGCAGTAACAACAATAATGATAAATGAAGCACTATCAACAACTAAAATAAGATCCAAAATGTGACATTTTTCCAAGAATTCTTTGAGACATTTTGCACACATAATTCCCTAGCATTTGAATAGGCCAAATTGAAATGTGAGGAGGAACTGTTTTGGTGTTACAGTACCTTTTGGGGAAGAAATGCCATACAAATGGCTTCTGCAAGTGGTTTGACACATTTAAATTAAAAGATCAAGCGTTAGTCTTTGATTTGATTCTTTGCAAACAGACCAAATGAGATCATATGAGGCTTACATAGGCACAGCCTTTATATCTGCTAGCAATTTTAAGGCTGAAGCTTTATGATGCCTGGCAAAACTTTCAGTATTCAGAAATTATCCCAGTGATGATGATAAATAATATACACAAAAACATATGAAATGAAAGAGAAATTCACAATAAAGGTACCCTTGGCAATAAAAAAAAAAAGGATTTTTTGATGTTCCAGATGTAAAATTTAATGGAAGTCCACTGAGCATGTTAGCTAATAGCTTGTGTTTTGTATTTTAAAGTGAATTAAATTGACAGGGTGGTAGTTTAGTTCGTCTGGAGTTTAATTTTAAAGTTAATTTGTTGGTTTTGATGGGATTTTTATAGCAAATCTGCCTGCATTTTAATGGTCAACAGCAAGACTGAAAAAAGTGTATTTCATATGCTTCTGAACAATGACAACATCTGAAACGAGTTTCTCTAGACATATAAAAGGATTATAAAAAGTTTTTCTATGACAGGGAGTTCTTTCTGGCAGGGCTCAGGTTCAGGTGTGTTATGATGGTATTTAGGATTACAAGGTACAAGACTTGTCTCCATACCCTGAAGACAATAAATTCATCTTGGCAACCGTCACATTTAAGTAGCACAAATCACACTGTAAGAGTCAGTGGGGTTCAGTGATGGGGCCATGGTTTGTGATTTCTTTTGCTGCTCCAGCAGAGCCCTGCTGTGGGGGCTCGAGCAAGTTATTGCTGCCCAGAATTGCAAAGGGCTTTAGACATCTAACTCTGTTTGAAAGCCTGGCCACTCACCCCAGTCTGCCTTTTGCACATTTTGTCTGCCCTTGATTGCCACAACCCTCTGATGTACATCTGCAGCAACTAGGGAAATGAAGTCTGGTCTCAGTAGGGCTTCACGGGAGGGCAGTCCTCATTTTGCTTAGGTGTGTCACTCTGGCAGAAAGTGTTCTGTCCCTGAGCATTAGGTCATTGATTGAAAATCTCAGCTGAAAAAGTGGTGTGGCTTATGTATGACTCCTGTTCAAATACTGTAGGTAAATCCAAGTAGATACAAATTGCTGTAGCTGCACTTAAATCAGTGTCAGCACGGTTCTGAGCGCTGTGCGCGTGGCGCGTGCACGTGTGTGCCCGAACCAGGCACAGGCACGGTGTGTGTGTCTCGGGGCCCGTGCACACGCTTGGCTCCACAGCCCTGACACTGTGGTATCAGCTGGAGGCCTTGCCAAGCCCGAGGCCTCGCGATGCCAGATGCTGCTCAAACACAGGAGGAGGAGTGTGCCTGACACGGGCACGAGGTCTGTCACCTTGCAGCTCTGGGGCCATGTACATCGGGACGTCCGTGTCAGGAGCTACCTGATCTCTGGCAGCAGAGTTCTGCCACCATGCCTCTCCTGGCTGCACACGCTGCTGCTCTCCTGCTGATCCCCAACCCACTGGCAGACTCAGCAGAGCCTGAGCTGCTCCAGCTGAGCTTGAAGGTTTGGAAGTAATATGCTGGACAGGATGTCAAAAGTATAGATAACCATCTGGTTTTGTTGATTCTGCTGTGGGGTAGTAATCACCAAGACAGGGGCAACTGGCATAGATAAAGGTAATAAAGGCTTAAATTGCTCTAGCAAGACTCATCCAGATAACATCTGCCATCTTTCTGTATGTTTCTTTCTGTGGTTGTAACCATGCATAATAGCAAGAGATCAGACCCAGAATGTCCAGTGGCACAGGACAGACTGTTATCCAAGCCTTGCTTCCCAACGCACCGAAATTTTAGAGGAACTGTGGTGTTAAGGGAGGAGATGGAAGTATGTTTCTAGCTGTTTCGTTTCCTGAAGGGTTAGGTAACTCTACGTGAATTCTAGTCATGCCGGGTGGAGTAGAGCTTCAGAAAGCTTTTGCGCAATACAAAATGCACACAGTTCATTACTCCCACTATGTATAGGGTATATACACAAGCACGTATGCATGTGCTTTGAAAAATGTAAATATGAGTTCATGTATATTCTGGTCAGCAGATATTTTTGTTACAGATAGCTTTGTTATTTCTTGGGGAATTTTGAGACGTGATTTACTTTGAAATCAACTGTAGCTGAATCAGTATTACAAAGTGATGTGTGACATAGCACATATGAAATGGTAAATGCAAACAAAATCTGTGTCTAAATATGTGGTATAGCTTTACAGCAGAAATTGCAGTGTTGTTCACAGTAGTCAGCATTTGATGTCATTTTCTGCATTTCTGTAGCAAAGTCCTGCAGTTATTAGTGTAAAATGTGGGTGCCACTGAAAATGTTCTTCCATCCCAATGTTTTCTGATTGAATTTATGAGCAGAACCTGAGCTGCTATGAATAAATAACTGAAAAGCTACCTAAAAGAATCATTGACCCACCCAGAAGGGTCTGACACTGAAATGATTTTGGCACAGGTGCTCTTATTTTCAAGTGATATGAGCCACTTAGAATTCAGCATGGTTAAATTTTCATGATGCATGCACCAAAAGGCAAGGTGTTAAACCATCAGACGCTCTGCCTTATTTATAACACCTATCCATCCTTCCTCTCCCCCCCCTTCCTTCTCTTACAGTTAATAGAAAGATTCATGATTCTTCATGGTTGTCTATCTAGCGACTGACGGTACCGACTGCACTGCTAAAGCAAGTCACTATCTATAATTGATATCCTTCTATGGAATAGGGTACCGGCTGCAATTGAAGGGTTTTGCTGAAAGCTCTTAAATCCTGACAAGTTCTGCCCTTGTTCTGGTTGTTGCTGAGCTGCACTGCTGAGATCCCAGGGTTATTTGAAGTTGATGCAAAAGGGGTGCGTGTGTTGCACATTAGCAAGACACAAAGTTGGCGAGCCACGTTAGAGCTGCCACTGCATTCTCCCACCAGGTAGTCTTATTTGCAGTGCATTGCACTCCTGAAAACGCTGGTTGCATTAATGATAGAAACGTCTGTTATAGGTTTCTAGCTTTCCCTTTTTTCTTCTCCTCAAAAAATTAAAAAAAGGTCTTATTTATTTTAAAGCCTCAGTTTGCTGCTGGGATCTTTATCATTCAGCTGTTTAATTAATTTCTCTGCCCAGCGAGATATTATAATTGGGCTTAGCTGAGCTCAAGTTTGTTTTAAATATGTGAGCGCCTAGAAGCTAATAAGATATTGTATATATTTATAAATCTGCTTTTTGTTGCAGTTTGTCCCTTTTTTCCCTCAGAAATCAGTTAAGAATAAAATATTGCAGAAGGGTTAGATGCTAAAGATAAAAGTTTATTTAAGAAAATTATCCTTCAAGGAAATGACTGAATTTATTGTTAAATATTAATACAATGGCAATCAGAAAAATGCAGTGCTGCCTATTTCTCATCCCCCTTGCTGCGTAGCCTTGATGATAATTATTTTTTTATTCAAAAATATGCTTGAAGAACAGTAGACCTATTTTTTTTGTTAGTGTTTTCTTCTGAATTGTACAGCAATAATATTCTGTCATTGTTGTTACATTTGATTAGATGAGATCAAAAAGCCCAGACTATCGGCAATGGCTTACATTCAGGATTCCATCTGCTGAGGTCTTCCTGCCTGTTTGCGAAGCCCTGGTGACTGAAGCACTTCCCCAGCAATCCCTGGGGATTGTACTGCTCCACATGGAGCTGCCCTTCTTGTACCAGAGGGGAATTTCTTGTGTTTTTCAGGTACCCAAGGCATCACAGTGCACTGAGGGTGCCCAAAAAAGCCCTTACATGCAATTCTGAAACTGGAATTTCTTAATGTTCTTGCTCTCTGCTCCTACAGAAAATAGTGGGTTCAACCTTGATCAACAGATTTTGGCCAGCAATCCATGGAGACCTGCATAAACCCCAAACTGTGCCCACATCCAAATTCTCCTTAGGTTTTACAGCATCTGTGAGGTGCCTTAGTCAATCCTGTGCCACTCAAGAACATCAGGAGTTGGGAGACACACCACTCTGAAGGACTAGCCCTCTTTACAGTGGGTGATTTTGGATGCCCAGAAATAAGGACACTCAAAGTCAATAGATTTGAAAGTCTCACTTTCTGTTACTGTGCTGGCTTTGGCCTGTGGCTTCTTCCTCATTTCATCTCCTCTCCTCTCTCAGTAGGAGAGCTGTAGGTAAGGACTGGAGAGAGCTTCACCCCTCTTCTATAAACAAAGCTCCAACTACAATAGGAGGGTAAGCCAGATTAAAGAAGCTCCCCTGAGTATCAGCTACAGTGCAGCAGACCTGTAAGTGACCCTGAGAGTTGCACAGCTGTGTGAGTAAGCATCTGCACCTAAATGGAGGCAATTGCACACATCTGGCCCAACAAACAGATTATCCTTCATGCATTAGTGGCTTCTTCTCTCTGGGTCTTGGAGGTGTTCTTGCAAAACTGGTCGTGGGGCAGGTGAAGTCCCAGCTTTGTGAAGCAAGTCCTTTACAATCCCAAAGGGGTGTAATTATACATCCCAGTTTGCCTGCTTCTCAAAATATGTTCAGAGATTTACTTAATATTTAATTCTTCTTTGCTGAGGCAATTTTCAGTGCATTTTCATTATAGTTTTATTTGGCTCTAGCATAGTAACACAGAGAAGCCTCAGCCCATTCACAGGCTCATGCGTTGCAGTGACAGCTACTGCCCTGAAAGGTTCAGGAATGTTTCCTTTAAATTGAAAAGTGTAAGGACTAGATAAGAACATGAAATCCATTATAGTAATCATTTTTTCTTGACAAAGAGGAAAATGTTTTACGTACAACAGCAAAGGGGGGTTGTTGGTGGTTTTATTCTGTTTCATCTTGTTTTATTTTTTACTCACTGGGGTCTGGACCCTAACTTACACTTGGAGAAGGAGTGCTGTGGACAAAAGAAATCAGTTCTTCACGTGAGACAAGCCCAAGACTTGGACTGAAAGTTGGGACAGCTTGGAGAAGGAAGGGAGTTGTTTCAGTGGCAAGCAGGTGCCATGGGAAGGCTTTTTTTCAGTTTGTCCATCCCTTCAATATATTTGATCTTTGTAGCTGTGAGGGTACAAAGGAAAGGAAGAAGAGATTATAGCAAATGATCATAAGAGAAATCTGTACAGAAGTTTTCAGATTTTGAAATCTCTTCTTCATTACCTGTTTAAAGGCTGATTTCTAATTAAGACACCACCTTACTGTGCTGGATTATAAGCTGCTGAGCCCATCCTTGTGAACTGTGCCAGAACTGTTGAATTGTTTATAGGCCAGCAATTTATTAGATGGTATAGCAAAGCTGGGAAGCAGATCTGTGCACTTGAGAGCATGTTCATTCTCTCTTGGTCTCTGTCTGGGTACCTAACACAGTCTTGTTTAAATTAAGCAAGTCTTTAACCCCCCATCAGAGGTGTCCACGTAAGTGCTGTAGGGTTTTACGGTTAAGTAACCACAGACGTACCTCACTGCTGTTCTGGAGCTTCAGTAGCCCCCAGGCTCTGGCACAGCCCTTGCTTGTTCCTCTCAGCACATCCTTGTTCTGCGTCAGTCACCGTGATGCCCTTTGCCTCCCAGCAGTGTTAAAAGTCATCGGTGCTGCCTTGTGAAGAGATCTTATTCACTGTGGGCTTGACCCAAAGGCCAGCTGTGCTTTGGCTCAGGTCCTCTTAAGCACTCCACTACACAAGTGCATCAGCAGTCTCTCTGCCTGGAGTCTGGCTTTTGATGAATCACAGGGAAGAAGGAGGAAAAAAAAATAACATGGGGATTTCTTTTTTGATAGAGAAAGGTTTACAACAAAATAAATCCACCCTAATCTGTGGAGTATTAGGAGGGGATTTAGAGGGAGAAACATAATCATTTTTTAATTTTAATTCCTCTGTAATTAGCATTTCTTTCACAGCATTAAGAAAACTTGTTGTTAGTCCGCTACTGCTATGGCTTCTGTTCATATGAGTTGCCAAAGTCATTGTCTTTGAATTGGTATCCCTGAAAGAGGTTGCTAAATTATGACATGTCCTTTAAATAACACTTCCACTGTTGTAGGTAGGGATGAACGGTGCTCCCCCTGTGCCCTGGGAAGTTACTCTACCCACTCTACCCGTAGTGAGTGGGCACTTGGGTAGAAAGGGCTGTGCAGGGCTTGACTTTGGTGCATGCTTTTAATCACACAGCACTGTTTAGGTAGTTTGTGGCTATACATACTTACTTGAAGTGTTTGCCTGAGAGTTCAGCTGGTGAACTCTTCCAAGTTACTAGTATTTTATAGGTGACTTCCAGTTTTGGGGAGAAATGTAGGGTAAGTACATGCCAGCCAAGTCCCAGGGGAGCCCATGTTGACTGAGTGACAAACATACAGGCAAAAGTAAAGCAGCAAACTGAGTTGACTCTTCACCTCCTGACTCTTCTTGGAGAAGAGAGAAAAGGGAAGCCCCTCCCTGCCTTAATTTTGCTTCCTCAGATCTGCAGGAAGGGCTGCGCCTGTGCATGGACTTCAGGTACCTTTCAGTCCTGACCAAAGGGCCAGAACAAAGCAGATTCACCTGGACAGAGCTGTTCTTTCTGTTCAGCTTTTTCATGCCTTGTTTCTGTTAAGTGATTCGAAATTACATAGCCTGCGTTATTAGGGTGAAGAAGTGGGAGATCTACCTTGATGTGTTTGGTGTGGTATATCTCCGCACCGCTTTTGTCACCTATGTTCTACCAAAACATCCACCCATAGTAAACCAGTCCTGAGAAAAATAGAAGTCAGTGAGTGCTGCTCAGCTGCATGTGGAAGTGCTTCTTCTGAGACAAAAGTGGCAAATCAGCATGTACAAATGGAGGCAGA
>WAAG01057010.1:60039-83554 GCA_013390105.1 Tichodroma muraria | reverse complement strand
ACAGTTTCCATTTGCCCAGATATTTGCTTCCTCCCCTGCCAAGCACTAACCCTGAGACAGAAAGAGCAAAATCCAAAGTGCCTGTTAAAGGCCCCAGTCTACCAAACCTAGAGCAGAGAAAGACCCCTGGCTTTTTTCACTTGCGCCACATTATCACAGAAAGGTGGATTAGAAGTTATCTCAGCTCTGCTTTCTTTCAGAGCTCCTTGGCAACACAGCCACCAAGATATAAATATGCACACACAAAAATTTGCAGCAGGCATATGTGCACGCACACACACAAGCCCAATAGGCAAAAGCACTTCAAGGCATGGGGCAGATATGGCCAGGAAGGCAAAGGACTTCATGAAATTCTAGAAAGAGGGGAATATATTATCCTCTTCTTGAAATTTAGCTTTATTTAAGGGTTAAAGAAAACAAAACCTCATCACAGAAAATAATCAACTTCACAGGTGTCCTACCTACCACCAGCAAGTTTCACACAGATTGCAAGGGGCCAGCAAAAGTTTCAGACTTCCGTTGTATGAAATATAACTTAAATTAAGAAGACTTAATTTGACTGAAGGTTGACAAAGGCCGAACTTAACCTGAGTATTCAATAACACACGAATTAAAGGGCTGTAGGCAAGAGAGCTTCCCATCTCTGAAGGTAGCAGGCAAATAACATTTCAAGGACCATTTATTACTTTTCTACACTTTAGGTGGCCATCAGCACTTGCACCAAGTCTGGGCCAAGGATGATAACACACTGGTGTTACCATTTCCATTCAGCTACGGTGACAGAGCAGGAGGGTAACATACACCAGGCGTGTACACAATAAACCACAGTGTCCTGTGCAAGCAGGAGCCCAGCAAACATACTGCTGTCACTCATGGTGCTCGTACCCAAAAGGGGCAAATGAACCACACCAATTCCCTGTGCACAGCAAGTGACAGACCCCTCACTATCCAGCTCCAGAGAGTATCAAAGGTTGTTCCCAGCAAAGGTCAAGACAAAGGCTGTTCGCCATAAGCTTCTTATAGTCTTGTGGTCTTCCAGGGCAGCACTTATGCAGGGAAGGCCTTTTCCATCTCTTTGGATGGGACATTTCCTACAGATGATGGCTGTTTATGCAAACACCTGGAGAAGATATTCCTTTTCTTGGGTCAGGTGGGATACAGGTTTGGCATGGCATTTTGGTATATTTTAGCTCACAGCTGTTGCCCTCAGACACAGAGGAATCTCTATTTTCTTCCTAATAAGCAGCACCAGGTTAGGAGAAAAAGCAGTCACGTCAAGAAAGCAGTCATGTCAAGAAAGCAATGATGGGAAGGTCTTTGAGTTCTTTTAAGCTCTTCCCTTGCAGCAGATAGCAAGGAATTGTTTATCAGCTGCTTCTGTATCAGTTTCTTTCTTTATGTGTATGCAAACTTAAAAAATTGAATATGGTGCAATAAGATGAAGAAATATTTATTCTGAGATGTCTGTGTTAACTGTTCTTAAGCCCAGAGCACAGCTAATTATGATTCAGGTTCTGGAAACCTTTCTGTGATTCAGCTTCATCATTGTGAGCAGTATTTCTGAAGTCCACATGGTTCCTATAGTCTTCAAGGAAAGATCAAATAAAAGAGTTTACAGTGGAACATGGGAGTACTGCAAGTGAAAGATATTCTTTAGGAAACTTAGGTTCCAGGAGGACAGAGATAAGGGAAAATATCACTGATTTTGGTCTACTGGAAAAGTTTTTAGAGAAGAAAGTTTAAAATAAAACCAAATTTATTGTGAAGCATAGGGACTCTTGGTCCATCTCTTGAAAAAATGTACAAATCCCCAAATTTCTCTGTTTTATGATTTCTTTTCTCTCTACAACTTTAGAAACACCCACTAGTTCCAAATTTTGAATGTAGTATTTGAATCCAGATATTAATATTTATTTTTGATTTGATAAGAAAGAGAACATTTTTGGGGAAAAAAATCATTGTTTTTTACCTTGACAAATTCCTTTCCCTGCCCATGCAGCCATGCCAGAGATATATGTATCTTCTCCTGGATGGTTCCAGACAGACTTTTAGACCATCATCCATCTCTTCTGAGATATCTCCTGAACTGCCATTCCCAAATGCTATTACTTCCCTCTAACACATCTCTTTTCAGTCCTCCTGGTCCCTGGGGTCTCAGTCGATATCTGGCTGGGTGAGCAGCCCTGCAGCCCCTTTGGGTTTGTTTCCTGGGAGCTGATATCCCACAGAGTTGATACTTCACCATGAAAGAAGATCAGACTCTTCTCCTAATACGATTCTTCATTAGTGAACTGCTGTATCATAGTCCTTCTATGTTTAATCTCCTCAATTAGTTCAAATAATGAATTTACTGCCAGGAAAGTTTACAAAAGAATATCATTTTAAATAAATATGTACTAAGTAAGTAGTGACTAAGTGCACTCCAAACCTGTGTGTGCTCACCCCAGTAGGCTGCAGCCAAAGGGCTGTGCAAGGGGTGACACTACAGCCACTGTCACTATTTCTGTGCTACACAGGGAAAAGGAGGGCTCTAAGTTTTGGGAAATCCCTGTTATTTGGGGGTGCTCTGCAATAGTTCCAGATATCTTCTGGTATTAATATCCAGACATTAGTAAAGAGCTGTTAAATTGTTAATTTCTAGGAAACCTACAGGTTAGATATTTAAATCTAATCTTCCTTTAAACTCTCTCATAAAAAGTAGAATACATTTACCTGATCATCTACAAAGGCAAATGATTTGTATAAACTAGGTACTACTGGTTTTTTCTTAAAATAGCAGTTACTGACAAAGTGGTGCATTTTTTGTCTGTGTTTTGTACACAAATCTTGGAGTTAAGCCATTTTCAATAGCATGCTTTCCTTATAAATCTGGCTTTAAGTGACAATGAATTCTTTCAGGAAATTCTTTGTTCAGTTAAACTGTTCATCTTCCAAAAGCTCTAAAATTACTTGGTGTTTTGAAAGATGTTCATTCCATGGTATTAATTAAAGACATTCTTGCCTTTCTGTAGGTCTTTGCTTTGATTATTATTTTTAATCTAGAAAAGCAGATAATTACATAAAGTTTTCACATAAGGTTTCAACAAAGAAACTAACATTTCCAGTTTTAGTGTCTTCTTTGAATAGTTAAAATGTTTTCTCTTCAGAGAATCAGAATTAATACCCTGAGACTTCTTTCAAGGAAAAAAAAAAAGAACAACAAAGAAAATGAAACAGGGAAAAAATTGTTTTCATGATTTTTTACTCTTGTCTCCTAGACTAATGCACTAATGCTGGAAATCCACAAGAAGGTAAGGGAAAGAAGATCTTACCACAGTCTAAATTGTCTTCATTTTCCTGTAGGGCCAAAGAGAAAACCACCAAATGTTCTATATGGGGAGTTTTCTAATGAAAACTCCTGTAAGCTCTAGTAAGTCCAGTTCAGGGTAGGGTCTCTGTATCTCATTATTACCATGCTGAATATTAAAAGTCTCCAGAAGTGACCCAGTGGGTAGTTTTCTATGTGTGGAAACACATCCCTAATTGCTGAAGAAAGTTCAAATGTCTTCACATTCCGTAGACCTGGACTCACTTATAGGCTAGACCTGATTTCTTTTCAAACAGGAGTCGCTTTTTTTCTAAGGAATTTTTAGAAATATATTTTAATTATCATGGTGCAACACAGAGCATTGAGGCCTTGACCATACAAAACACTCCATGGGAGAGGATGTAGAGTCCCTCGATATCTTGGTGGAACATTTGTGCTCCTCAGAATGGCCCTGCCCAGGTGTCTGCTCCCAAGAGCAAGGATCAGGACACAGCTCTTATATCTTGTGTTTAGTGTCTAGAAAGGTGAGCATGGATTCAGAAGCAATGCAAGACTTATGTTTAATCCAGTAATACCATGGATTTTAAGGGTAGCCATTATCCTGTGGATTTACTTGATTTTTATTGAAATTCTAATTCTGAAAACATTAGAAATCCCACTTGCTGTCTCCTAAGTACTCCTTCCAGGCTCAGAGGAAAGGTCAAGGTTATTATTCCTTATAATCCAACACAAGAAATTTTCAGATATCAGCAGTGATGCTTCAGTAATTTTTTTGGCACCTTAAGCCTGAAAGCATATTGTTTTCCAGGGAAGGATAGCAATTAAACCCCTTAGTATGAGTTTCTGCCACCTGGGTCAGGATAGGTGCTTCTTCCTAAACAGGAGCATACACATATATGTACATAAATAAGAGAGAGGGGGGAGAGACAATTTCTCAGCTGCTCTCTGAAGAAAGCTCTTTCATGATGAAATTTTTACTTAAGAAAAGCTCCTAAATCAATTCTTCCCGGGCGACAAGGGGAGGAGGGAGGACGAGGAGGGCCGCATTTCCCCTGATCAGCAGTTTTCCATTGCCCTCCCCTCCTTCCTTCCCGCTCCATCAGCAGGTTGCAGACAGCATCTGGAGTCTGAAAAGAAGCTGACCCCTTGGCAGGACACCTCTGTGTGCTTGAATGGGCAGTGAAAGCCTTGGCTGGCAATGCCAAAACATGTAGTCCCTGTCCCTTTCCACCACATTGACTTCCAGCAGAGTGAGAGCAGAACTTCCATATCAGTTTAGCATACCAGAGACTTAGAGGGGCTTACCACGCTGCTCTGTTTAGGGGATAAAGGATGGGAGCTTGGCAGGAATAAACATGTCACTCGGGGAGCCTGCTCCACAGGGCCTGATTTCCCTCTCGCGTCAGCTCCCTGCTGGCGCAGCTCCCCAGATGCCGCAGCACTAATCCTGATTTATGCTGAATTTCACCAAGCGCAGGACCAGCCCCTCTCTAGCCCCACTCCCACTGGCACTCAGAGGAGGGAAAACGTGTCCTTCTTGTGCTGGCAGAAACAAAATGTGCAACTTAAGCAATTTTCTAGATTCTTGGGTGGGGGCACATTTCTTTGCACGTGTTTGTGAAACATTAACACTGCCGGGAGTCAATGCATACTGCAGGGAGCCTGGAGATCCCAGTCCTCACCGGAATCGGGAACCAGGGGGGTAAGCTCTGCTCCGCTGTTGCTTCCCCTGAGGCTGGGTTTGAAAAATCAGCTGTGATTTCAAAGCTAGAAATATCTACAGGGCACACTCTTCAGTGACTGGACACCTGACACTTTCTGTCAGTGGGGCAGTGACTGCACCATCCCTGAGACATGCACATCATCTTGTGAGTGAGTGGAGGACTGCTTACAGGCCTTCCTGATGGGAGTACTGGGAGAACTAGTTCATTTATTTATGGTGGCTCTGAGATACCAGATTGCTGAGCTGGCCCTTAGCAGTAAGTTTGCTTTCAAATCCTTAGCTTTGCATTCTAAAAGGGAAGGTTGGCACCACAGTTTCCATGTTGTTTCTCACACATCTCTTGGCTTTTTGGTCTTTCTCAAAAGGTAAAAGTGGGGGGGAAAATCTCCAAGACTTTACAAAGGCTCTTAATGGGCTTTCCAAAGATACCTACTCAACAAGGCTATGTGTAACAGGCTGGCATAGCTGAGCACACATGAACACTTCATCCCACCATCTCCATCGCGCAATGCACAGATCAGCATCTCCCACAGACCTCAATGGGAAGTCCACCGAGGGTAAAGCCCTCTTGGAGTTTGTTTTGGAGGTAAATCATCACTCTTCCCCTTCCCTGCCCCTTCCCTCTGCTCAGTAGTGGCAGCAGAATTTGGCTTGAGCCCGTGCTGCCCAAGAAACTGCAGGGTCCCTTGCAGATGTTTGGTAACACATCAGCGGCAGGGCCCAACACAATGTAATGAAATTCCCCCCCAATCTCCCCCAGACATTACCTAATTGATAAAGTGGCCGTCCCGCGCCACAGCAGCTCCCTCCCCAGCTCGTGCGACACAGCCGGGCTCTGTTCCCTTTCGCCATGACCTCATGCCGGCACTCGCCGCCCATGCATCATGCTGCCTGCAAGCTTCCTCTTCCACACCAGATAAACACGGCTGAGACAAACTCCCTCAGCAATACGAGAAAAAAAAAAAATGGATTAAAACAACTCCTAACCTTTCTGAAGCTCCTGCCCCGGGTCCTCATTCCTGGTGAGAGCTGCTGGTTGTGGGATTCCATGTGGAGCCTATCTCAGCGGCCTCTAGCCTACAGCTGTTTACTGGCAAATTCCAGAGAGGGAAAAGACTAAGAAATGCAAAGGATTCTGCTATACCTTCCAGACATGAATACCAAAGTTATTCTCACTTATATAAGTGCATGTGCATAGGTGGAGTTTCTATGGAGTCAGACTCACTGGCAAAAATCTGGCATAACTCGGTGGGGCTGTAGCTAAGTTTGCACTGAGTTTTATTTACTCAGTAGTGCACCTAATGCAGAACTGGAAAACTAAGCTGTGCATAGGGGAAAATCTATGCAAGTGGGTTTAGCAGCAAAAGAGCCATTTTCTTTTTTGTTAGTAGCTTCTAATTTGAGATTGCCTCCCAACATTTCCCCCTCAGTACCTAGTCTACATCTTTCTGTTATGTGATCTCCTCTGTGACCTGAAAGCTGAATTCAGTTAACCTTCACTACCTAGTCTATAGATTTGTCATGGAAAAGACAACTGTTAATTCCCTATCATCCTTATCGTCCTTAACCATGGTGGGTCTTAACAAAGTTTTCACACAAATGGAATTACTGAAACTGCAATCATACACTGACCAAAATTATCTATAAAACCCTGTGTAATTTAGCAAATAAGATCAGAAAAAAAATGGATCCAAATATCTGAAACATTTTTTGAATTATATATTTTACAAAAAAAAAAATTTAAGGTTTTTCTTTTTAATTGTTTTAATTCAAAATACAATTTTGTTTCAAAGTCTCTCTTTTTATTATAAAAGAATGACCCCCAAAATCATGCAAAGGTCACCCAAAGAACCTGCATCTGTGCATGTGTGCACATGACCACACACACATAAAAACAGAGAGATGGAGAAAATTAGAACCCACAAAGAACATTATCTCCCATTAATTTAAGTTAAAGCTAATCCTGAAGATTTTTCCATTCTGGTATCCCAGTTCAGATATCAAAATAAAGGTATAGAGATCAACTACTAACTTACTAACTATTAACTACTCTCAATGCTTACAAACAGTATCCTTTATTCCTTCCATGGTGAAAACCCCACAAAGAGCAACTAGGCTCTGAAGTCTAAATTAGTGTTTATGAATGACAGGAGCTTATAAACAGTATCCTTTATTCCTTCCATGGTGAAAACCCCACAAAGAGCAACTAGGCTCTGAAGTCTAAATTAGTGTTTATGAATGACAGGAACTTGTAAATTTTTGAGCCTGAAAGCAAAAAAAGAAAATAATTGTAACAGAGGTTCTCTTCTGTTAATGTCAATTATGTAATTAACGTCCATGCATTAACTACAGGCACAAATTGTCACACACTTAATACAGGACACTGTGGGCTTTTGTGGGATGTTTAAAGAAGGGGTTGTTCAGTTGCCATAACATTCCTCATCCTGCCACTTCTCTGGCTGCAGGAAATGAAGGGCTGTGAACCCCCTAGATATGAAGGCACCATCAGGAAGAGCACCGCATCTGTTCGCATCCTAAATCCCTTGGCATAATTCTCTCCCACAGCAAGAACTCAGGAGAGACCAGACAGCTACAAACAAGATTTCTATTTTTCTCCTCTCTCTCTCTCTTATGGGGAACATGTCCATAACTCCACCAAGAATAAACAACCCCACAGCTAATCTTCCCACTCCTTGGGACGGTTTGTTGAAATTAGTGAAAGGATGTAGACGTTGCGCAGACTGCTCGATAAGAGTTATAAGCACTGTTTTGTTATTACTAAAGAGAGGGAGCATAACTTTTCTGTCTCCAATGACTTTAAAACACAACATTCTCCCTCACGTCTATCTCCCGACCTACTCTATTTACATTAAATATAAGTAAGCATATGTGCATATGGAAGGAAAATAAGTGGCTTCCAAGGAGAGGGTCTTTTGCTTATTGTATACGCTTTTTGAGGATGTGGCAACATAAACCACAAACTCAAAAATGAGAACAACTCAGAAAGCACCACTAAAACTCAGAAAACCCTCAAACAAACAGCAGATCTTGTGGTGATGGTTATTTTCCTTGAAATACAAATATGGATACCAGTAAGGAAGTGCAGGTATCCATTAGCAGCATACATCTAGGATTAGATGTAAGAAATGGTATGGGTAATTTTACCTTGATTCTTCTCAGGTACATCTGATGCTAAAATCAGCCTACTAACTTATTTGGCAGTTTAACTCAAATATTAGCTAAGGTAGCACCAGCAGCAGAGTACCACCAGTGCTGCTTTAGGACTGAGAAATCAATGTCTGTTGGGGCAGGTGCTCCATTGCACGCCGTTGCACCCCACTGCCGAGGGCACTACTGCTTGGAGCTGGGTGTGCGAGCACTGGCGTGATGATCCGTTCTCTGCAGCTGCCTGGGGAGTGAGATACGTGACACGTATTTAGGCTGCAGCTGCTCTGAGGCAGACCAAGAGACTGTCTCTACATTTCGTATCAACCCAAGTGCCGCAGGATCCCCGACTGAGGCTCCTCGGAGCTGCGGCAACAGATAACGGGGCTGTCGTCATCCCTGTCGGCTAGAGTAGATGTAAGTGGAAAAATCCTTCGGCTAATGTTGATCTGACACTTGCTGAATGTGCAGGGAAAGTAGAAAGATGGAGAGCAGTGACTAACGATGGGGTGAGATAAAAGTAGGATTTTCCATATCTGATTTCGCAGACACTTGATGGCCTTTTTCTTTCCCGTTGGGCTGTCATTTTGCTACATTTATTTAAATTTTGCTACATTTATTTATGCTCTAAAGAGGCAATCTCTCTGATGCCATTTGTTGTACGACCAAACAGCACCTAAAAAGGAACTTCATGCTGCTGTTAAAATTACTGTTTAGTTAAGCACCAATTCATTAAAATAGCTTTATTAACTGTGTTATGTCTTTGGAGATAACTTTGGGCATAGGTGATTCCAGTTTAGATTTAGGCTGTAATTCAACAGCAACTCCAACTCCTGTACAGTTGAACTTACAAATATCAATCTGTAACATAAAAGTGAAAATGACATAATGATGTTTAAGAGAAGTGTATCTGAATGGCAAAATATTTGGAGTGAAAATCAAGCAGTAACGTATCTGCCTTCAAAATCCAAAATTTATAATTAATGGAGTGTGTGCAAATCTGTAGTGGCTGTTATTCTTTGAGACGTATAAAATTACTGAAAAATGCATATCACTCTGTCCAGCAGAGCAGTTGCAAAAATATTGCAGTGCAGTCTTTAAAACCACACACTTCTGTGTGGTTTTTGCTGGTATGGCAGTGTGAGAGCTGGACAGCAGACACTGTGTACCTCACTGCACACCTTGATGCAACACAAACCACTAACACAGTATTTCTTACTTTGTCACACAGCAAATTATTGTTTTCTTGTTATTATTTACTTGTTTTTGAAAGATATGCAGGAAGGCAATGTAGTCTAAATCATGTGGGGTTTAATTTTATATATTAAAAAAAATTATGGCTAGATAATGAATATTAACTCTGAATATGCTGAAAAGCAATGCAGCTTACCTAGTAATGAAGTGCATGAATCCTGCCACAGTTGCTGGGATTTCACTTAATGGGCAGCTTGTCTTTTTTTTTTCCCTTTGATATATTCTAAACTATTCCTTTCACACAGACAGGACAGTTAGGACCATGCCCTGTACTCTGGTCAGAGAGCATGACTAGCCTTCTGCAGGTATTGGTTCCATAGAAATACGTGCAGGTGTGTGCATATATATCTGTATTTATCTACACACATGCTGTGTGCATATGCACAGACTCCCATGAATCATCTATTTTCATCTGCACTTTTAGAAAAATTTAGGAAACCAAGCAAAAATGTAACGAGCTATTTCCTTCTGTGCAAAATAAGCTGTAAAGACTGGCTTTTTAAATTTTGCTGTAATGCTAGATATTTGCATGTTTTCATCCCACAGAACTGTACAACTTGTGATATACCTTCAGCATAACATGCTTGCTAACCCTGTCACTTTCGTATGTCATGCTGTCATGTGTTTGTAATCAGAGGTCCATGGACCTGGCAAGAAAATCACTCCCTTTCCAGCTGTTCTGTCCTTTTACCAGCATCACATTTGGAGAGCAAACTGTAAATAATAAGGAGTTGATGAAGCTTCCATGGCTAGCAAATTTCCAACTTCAAAAGCTTTTTTGCTTCTGAAGTTAATGGTTGACTTCCCTCTGGGTTCACTTTTCATGTTTTTACTATATGCTATTCTAGACCATTAATAATTATCGGTGTTTGCGGGTATTGTACAAGGACCTAGAAACATATGACCATTCTTCATGGTTCAGAGTTGCAGACCACATCTGCGCTCATAGTAAGGGGCTAGATAAGTGCTTCACAGCAGAGCTTTTTATGTTACAAAAACACTCTCAGATTTAGAAGGTGCAATGAACCTTTTTTTCAAGAATTGCTAGAGATTTCTGGATGTTTCTGAAATTTTGAGACAAATATGTCCAGAATCTGTGATAATAAAGCTCTTTCAAAATCAGAATCACTCAGGTCTCCCCCTGCAGCTGAAGCAAGGTCACCTAGAGCAAGCTGTCCAGGATTTTATCCAGCTGTATTTTGAATACCTCCAAGAATGGAGACTCTACCACCTCCTTGGTCAATGCATGTCAGAGCTTGGTCACCCTCACTGTGAAAAAGTGTTTCCTGACGTTCAGACAAAGCCTCCTGTGTTTCAATGGATGCCCATTGCCTCTGGTCCTGTCACTGGGTACCACTGGAAAGAGCCTGTCTCTGTCTTCTTCACTCCCTCCTGCTAGGTATTTATGAGTCAATCCTCAAACTGACTCATCACTGAGAAAAATGTAGACAGAGGTACCACAGGGAGAGTTGACCTTCTCCACACTGAGCACAGTGGACAAGATCCTGCTTATGGATACCAGGAGTTTACCAAAAGTAGCTCCATTCTTGAAACCAGACCTTCACGATGGTTTCATCTTCAGTGTAGAGCAGCAAAAGAGCAAACACAAATAAAAATCTCACTCTTCAATATTCTTAAAGTGGACATAGCCTTTAAAACTGAGATCACCTGAGAACCAAGATGTGGGTTGGCACTGCAGGCACAAAATTGGAGGAACTCCATCTCTGCCCTGAAGTCTTACTACCATATCATCAAGCCAATTCAGTATTTGAGCTAACATCCCATAAATTTTTGCTTCTTTTTCTGTGATAAACAAATAACCTTTTTCTCCTTTGGTTTCTGTTCTCTCTGATCTTAACAGCACATCCAAGTGTATCACCCATCCAGGTGAACATATTCACAGCCTGGTGATTCAGCCCAGATCTGAGCATGAATCCTGTCTCAGCAGTTCTTCTAGAACATCTGTTGAAACTGTTTACCAGGATGAATGTCTTGATTGTGTTTTTTCTTCCCCACACCCATCTCTGTTTATACAAAAATTTCAGCAGTTAATATAGAAAATCTACATATTTACAACTCTAAATCAAATTGGGATGAACAGCATAACAAATGCTTTCTGATTTGTTGTTCTCTTATTTATTTACAATTCTTTCTTATTTACAATTCTGTAATTTTCTTACTTATTTACAATTTTCACAGAAACCTACCCACAAAGATGTAGTATCATCCCTTTGATTATATTATGCATGCATACATGCTAGTGAAAATAACTTAGACAACTACTTTTTTTTTGCATTGCTCAAGATAAAGTAGGATGAGAAAGAAAAAAGGTAATCAAGCCCCAATCATCAACATTTAAAGACAGTTGTCTTCAATACTCAGGAGACAGATGTGGCCCAACTCAATTGCCCCTGTATAGGCAACCAACAGACGTGTCCTATGACACCTGGGACGTTGGCACAAGGCTGGCAGATATTATATAAGAGCACGGGAGACCCAGGCCAAGCAACCAGCAACAGAAATTTGGATGTGGTTCCCTGGGAACATATCAAACAGCACATACACACCTACAAGTGAGCAAATGAGTCAGGGCTGGCCATCCCCCAACTGCCTATAGCCAAGCAACATGGGCAAGGAATTTGTCCCCTCAGGTCCAAGAGGGGTCCTACGGAAAGTGCCTGTCAGTACCCATCGAGATACCTGAGCACCTGTAAAGGGTTTAAATTCAAACCACCAAATTGTGGGTCCATGTAGGAGATTGTGTTTCAGTAGTTTCTACAGTTGCTTTCCACTCCGTATGAAAGAGTTATAGTGTGTATGAGAGAAGTACCAAACAAACATCTTTGGCAAACTTTTCCACATGTAGGTGAATGCCGGGTCCCCGAAAATCCAGGTGCTTTGTACACAATGGAACATGGTCAAGGAACCCAACCAGAGAAAACTTCCCCTATGTCCTAGCCCTGCAGCTGGGACAACTGCTCTGCATGCCTGCATCCCTTCTGGTGACAGTGACCATTCTAACCACCCTGAAAAAATACCACTGCCATGAGATTTCTTTTTCTTCTTACTGAAAAAGAAAAGGAAAAAAAACCAACAAAGTGACTACTTTCTTCAAAAATAAGTTTGAAGCATTTTTAAGAGAGAAAAATGAAAATATATAAATTCATCCTCATGAAACTTAAGTTGTTCTCAGTTTTGTACTCAATAGTCAAAAACCATAACCCAAAACAAAACAAAGAAAATTGTTCACAGATCCCATTTAAATGTAGATTAAATTAAATTAAATCAACTTCTGATTTAACTAAATTGGATGAATCTTCTAAAAATGGAAATGAAACAAAGAAAGCAGAAATTTGACCACAATTACAGGCAAGCTATTGGTGGTAAATACGGCTTCCAAAGATGTTTGGGAATCAGATATCTACAAAGTTTCGTATTCAAATCTGTGCCAGGGCAACAAGCTCCGACCTTGATAAGACTCACTTAGGATCCTATCTGTTCAAGACAGTCTTTTAAGTACAAAGGTGAGAAAGAACAGAAACAGAAAGTGGAAGAAACAACCCTACATATTTTATTGAGTAGGTCGCTTTCCAAAAGTTGGCAGTGTGTCTCTGTACACTGACAAAGAAATTTACACAAAAAAATGGTAGTAGGAGGTCTCCTGTTGACTTTTGTGTAGAAAAGCATTCATAGCAATGGATGACAGGATCTGCTTGTACACAGTGTTGTCAGCAGACATTGCCAGCTCGGAGGAGGTATTTCTCACAGTGACAGAGCACACATTTGTGTGTTACAAATGTCTGTGAGTGTATCTGTTTTACATACAACACAAGATTTGTACTTCAAGACACTCTGGCAGACTAAAGCAGATGTTCCAGTAAGAGTATATTTATCCAAATAATATTTTCAAGTATCCTGCTGCACCTTTGCCTAACACCGTTTATACAGCAATCATGACTAAATTTATATAGCAGTTATTCTACACAAGCATGTCAGGCGTTCTACACATAGGTGACCAAAACCATCGATGCATTAAAGCAGATTTCCTGCCTAGATGCCACTGTATGTGACAAGACCAAAATAAAACCATGGGCCTCTTGTAAACCTTAATCACCATATTAACACCCAGGAGAAAAGCTCTGGGTGATCCCAATCTCATTTAAGAGTGTTCAGCTATAGATACTTACAGGATGTTCTGCCCCTGCTGATTGCTCATTATCCAAAATTAGCTCTCAGAGCAGTCTTTGCCATAGTGTCTGGCAAAGTGGAAACTGGACCTGTTTTCAAGAGCTTTTGACATTCTCAGGACCTCCACTCTTCCAGGAATGCATGCCTTCACTGAGCAGGACATTACACAACTTTCTGCAGAGAGAGAAGTCAAGAGAGTCGTTACTCAATGTCGAAACAAATCCCTGGAACAGTGAGGCAATGTTGATTTTGCTGCTTTCCTGATATACTCACTAGATTATCTGGAGTTTTAGTTCTAGCTTAATGGCTTACAACAGGTTCAGGTTCTGTACTAAGACCAGTTGGTCTTGGACACAGTAGTTCCAATCCTAAAGGCTTTTTGAAAGCAAAATCATGATGATATTCTTCCAGTATTCAGAGGAAAAAGTGAAACACTTGTGCTTTCCTCAAAACATATACCTGATGTAAAAACCTACCCTCTTGATGAAAACCTTAGATTATGAAACTACCCACAGAATGTAAGTACACATGCCTACAAAAACAACAGCTCTTCAGTCAAGGCAGAGAAGAAAACATATGTCTTTTATATATGTAAAACCTCTTTAGTGCATCTTCTATAAATTATTTTAGCTGGTAATTCAAATTCCTGTTAAGGTCAGGCTTACAGTTATTAAGCCCTGAAAGCCTATAAAAACAAATTACATTTTGAGGCTCCTTTCAAACTTTTCCTTAAACAAAAGAGGCTACAGTAGCTGCTGACTTGATTCTAGTAAGATGATGTGCTGATGTAGTTTATTGGCTGTAACCCTTTTCAATAATTTTTGTGGTAACTTTGAGCTGATAAGCTGCTGGCAGGGTTTTTTCCTTACAGGAAAATGAATTTTTTTGCCACCATCTGAGATGTATCACAAATTTTCTCATCAGGAGAGGTTTGATTATTTTCTGTCAATTCTTGTTTTTCTATTGTAAAAACATTTACATTTGTGTACTTTTCATTTATTGCTGTATCATAGTAAAGCATTTGATTTACATATGTTATATACACAGTGCATACCACATTTAAAAAAATGCAACCTGAACCAAAACTGAACACAAAAGAACAGCAAATAGACCAGATTAAAAAAGTTAAAATCGATATTTTTCACCTTTTTAAGATGAAGATCTAGTTTTCTAGGTGAAATATTCCAATTCTTTCACAGAATATTTTTTTTGCAAGTCTTCATGAAAGTTTCCTGTAGAATGCTGTGCTTCCACTGGCTTTGTGATAGGAGTGGAAATGTGCTCATTTTGAGCATTGAAGAAAAAAAATCACATCCTGTCATTTCATTTTTTTAATTATTTCTGCTTCTTGTCACCCAATATCATTAATTTATTTTTTTTAACTTTTTGGTAACCATTACTTGGTATTGCTGCATTTTTCTATATGAAAATTTCTTCTAATGCAGCCTTTATGTAAATAAATATGTCTACAGTATACTTTACTATGTTACAAAAGGAAGCTTTAAAACATATGCTTCTTATAACTCTTATAAAAATTAATGAAACACTCATTCTTACACAGTGGGTTTAGCTTAATTTTGAAAAACTATGTGAAAACACTAAACTAAAATAAATGAGATTGCTGTTAATGTAAAATATCCATTTGAGATACTTTGGTATTTAAATTTAGCTCGTTCAGCCTCTGGCGTATGAGTTTGGAGGTAAGCCAGCTTCTCTTAAAAATAACAGTACTATGCAAATCCAGAACGGACCGTTTTGGGCTAAAGCTGTGCTTTTTTTGCATCAACTGTCTTTTTGTGTGAGTGAGGGGAAAAAAACCAAAACATTAAAATCGCGGTGTGGGAATGCCAACAAAAAGACTCATGCTTTTCCAGTTGATTCTGTCTGGCATTTCTCAAATCCTGATAATTTCTCCCATGGAAGATGTAGTCTCCACTGAAATAGCTGTAATTAAGAACAGTGATTCCGTACTGGTGCTGGTCCCAGCCTGTGGTCATGGCACGGATGGGTGGCAGCGAGGAGCAGGAGGCAGAGCCATCGCGGCTGCGCCCACATGGCCACACCCGTCGCTCCTGGGCTACCCGCGCGCAGGGCAGCTCATCCAAACCACACAGGAGGTGATGCGACCCAGTGGCACCAAGAGGTGCCTGCTTCGGGGTCTCCCAGGCCCTGTTGAGCAGGGTCAAGCAGGCAGGGGAGAGGAATTTGGCTTCGGGACCAGGCATCAATCCTGCTCACAGTGGGTTTGTCCCCCTGGGCAAAATGGGAAAGCTGATGTGAGTGTCATGGGCACACCATAGGGTGTCTTGAGAAATGCCACTGCCATTCCATATTTTGGACTGGACCTGAAGATCTGCATCAGCTCTGCATGGGACTTGCCTCTAGGGACAAGCTGAAAATACTATGATAACAGCGTGGGTGATGCAGAAGCCATAGTCGTTCATTCTGGGCAAAACCAGAGGGAGAAAGGTGGGAGAGAGATGCTTGGCACTCTAGTGCTAGCACTAGACAGAAGGAAACCCTCTCATGGTTATGAGTGAGCAGCACTCTCCACAGAGAGTCCTTGAGGCCATGTCTTTGTGGTGACTTGACTGGCAATCCCACTCCACTGAGTCTTATTTCCACCTGAATGGGCATTGCTAAAAAGAAAGGATACCTCACAACTCAGCATAGAGATCATACCTGTGGGTGAAGCACCCCGTACAACATCTGTCAAAGAAACTCACTTCAGTAATGCATTTTTCTCCACTTGTACAAAAAAGCTGGAATAAGCAACATATTTGTTATCCAGCAACTGCTGCAGGAGCAGGGAAGAGTTCAGTGCAAAGCACACGAAAGAGAAGCAGAGCAGCACAGTTCAACTTTCCCCACAGAAGCAGATCTCTGATTTTTGACTCTCGAATAAGACAGGAAGTGATGAAGCCTGATCAAAGGGCAGTTTGAATTTTGTACAGCTTCCACTTGGAGCAGCCTGCAGCTGGCCACCCTTTTCCAGGATCAGATCAATATTTGGCACAGGCCACTACTGTTTGCTTTCAACTTGAGTCATTAAGAAAGACCAAAGTTTTTCATGTCATATGGACAATTCCTCCCAGAAGGAAAAGTGAAAAACATGAGTATTTGCCAAATTGAGGGATATAAAAATGGTATAATATTGCAGTTGTTTTACGAGAAGCAACTTTTCCAAACATTACACAATCTTACTAGGAACAGCATTAGCCCACTTAGAAACAGCACTCTACATAACTCTTCAGGCAAATTTATTCTTCACCAGCCTGTTACTGTCTAGGACACCTCCCAAATCAATCAAACCCTCCTGTAATGGAAATATTTCATAGCAAAAGTTGTCATACCTTGTAAAAAGGGAAATCCATTTCACTGGTGGATATATCACATCAATAAAAAAATCACTTATTTGACAAGAAGATAGATTTTTTTCCAAGTGGCTGGGATTATGGAGGGTGGAGTGGCAGAGGTTAATGTTACAAGATTAGAACCACTGTTTGCAACTCACCTTTTGAATGATGCATTATTGTATCCAGTGAAGCAAATCTACTGTGGCTTTCATCAGTTTCTCTTTTAGAGCAGCAGGGATGAAACTCTGCATTTTTGTGTAGAAAAGCATCAACAAATGAAAAAACAATTGTAGCTTGCACATTCTTTCCCCTACTATTTTTGCTGGCATTTTTCCTCCAAAGGGCCAGAAATATCCAATGATCAAAGTTGTGCTTTGGGATGGAACAGCTTCTCCCTGACTTTTCATCAGACACAGAGGGATAGGGATAACTTTTGTTCTGAAAACCAGTTTCTTAGAAGGGTTTGTGGAAACAGGTTACATCTTCCCTTGTGGCAGCATGGCTCTGGAAGCAGGGATATTGGAAGACTGGAGGAATCTGGCTGGTAGAGGCATGCTGAAGCCCAAGCCCAGCTCTTAGACAGCAAGAAGCTGAACAAGCCCAAGTCAGGAGTTCACAAAAGACCTGAGATATCTCAGAGCATCAAACAAGTGGTGTGCAGGCACAGTTGCTGCAGAAGAGAGGTCTGGGACTGATCTGGGAAGGGCAGCCACAGTAATTCACCCTGACTTGTTGCAAGCACTGGCAGAAGAAGCAAAACATGCATCAGGATAAATAATATCCTGTTTTGATTTAGCTCTTCTTTCAGCAAAACAAGGCAGCTATTCCTTCTGGAAGGTTTGAGGCTGCCATCAAAGCGTGCAGATCGTCTTCCTGGGGTTTGCCTGGCTTTCCCCAGCTCCTTTCATGGCAAGGTTGAAGAGGAAAGGCTGAAGATATATGGTTACCTCTGGTGATGGGGACTTGCCTGGCCTGTTGCTCATGTTCTTGGTGTTTTTCAGAAGGAATAGGATGGCAGACATGCCAGGCCAGGATGTATCCAGTAAGGATAACACACCCTCTGCAGGCAATGGTGGTGGGAAGCAGGCAGAGGGAGCAGGACCACCAAATAAGTCCCAGTTCGTCCAACATCTCTCAAATCAGATAACGAAGTCTTGCTTCAGTGCTGGGCACAGAGAGGAGTGGACGAACCCAGGTGTGGAGGCCAACTGTGCAAAACCCCTCCTGCCTGGGAGCAACGATGCAGCTATAAGTCATTTACAAACGATATGGGATAGATCACCCTGAAGTATCAGTCGCACAACAAACTTACCATGTAGCATCTTTTTAATTTAGGGCTCCCTTGCTTCCAGTTTTCCCCACGTGTATCCTTCTCCCTGCTTGTCTCCCAGCAGATCCTGTGTGTGCACAGCGTTTGTCCCATCTCAGCAAAGAGCGTGCAGTCAGTTCAGGGTCTGCATGAAGGGCAGCCTGGCATGTGGCAGGCTCTCCTCCAGCCCTGGGACTCCCTGCCTGGCCCATGCAGGAGGCCTTGGAGATGTCAGGTACAATACCCCACAGATACCTGGGAGACCCAAGCAGACAGCAAGCTGCTCTAACAGGAAAACAAAAAACTCAATATGTTCAAATACGCACAAAAAATGTCTGGACCCAGGCCTAAGAAATGCCAGCTTTTGGCTGGAGGCCCATCTTGCTGAGAGCTTGGCTGAGAGGAGCATTCTTGAGTGCTTTAGAAATGAGAAGACTGACATAAAAGTCTCATCTCTTTGATGGAGAAGCAAAGCTGAGTGGTAAAAGGCCAGGTTGGATTGGGCTTTGAGAGATCTGGTCTAGTAGAAGGTGTCCCTGTCCATGGCAGAGGGTGCTGGATCAAAGTGATCTGCAAGGTCCCTTCCAACCCAAACCATTCTGTGATTCTATGAAAAACTATCCCACAGACCTTGCATGGTGATGTAGAAGTGGCTTTTCCATTAGCTGGCAAAGGTTGCCTGAAGCCCCATTCAATGCATGTGGGCATGTCTCTGAAAAAGGAGTGGCAGAGCAGTACTTTGTGTCCTCTCTGGCTGGCAGAGAGGGACAAAGAGAGACCAGCACAAAGTTACATGTATAAAGTTAAGGGCAAACAGGGTGGGTGTAAAACACTATTAAAAATTTCATGTCAATCCACAGGAAAAATCTATATATAAAATTATTTTTGACCTATAAAGTGATCTATTCCCATGAATTCCCTCCTAAAAGCCTATATTTTCTTACCTCTTTCTATCAGTAACAACTGAAATTCACATATCTATTTCCACAATGTAAATTTCAATAAAACTTCTTTTACTGGCTTTTTTTTAACCCTTATGTAGTTCATAACTGGAGAGTTAATTCAGGTGAAAACTGTGGCAAAACTGAGTGTTATGAAGAAGAACTTTCTACAGAAAAAGATCATTTAAATTTGGCTCATGGTTACAGAAAAAGAAATAAATTCTGCAGCACATCCTCTCACAGTTCTTTGCTCTCCCTAACATTTCTAATTTTCATTCACTACTATGGTTAAAAAAGCAATTTGTGGGAAGAAAAAACCCGAAACAACAAACCACGTGCACACATACAAATTCACCCAGAAAAATGATTGCAAAAACAGACTTCTCCCTTATAAGATAAAGAGCACAATTTATTTTCAGCAAAACTCTCCCTGGAGCTAAAAGAAGGGTAGGATTGCTCCCCACTCATGGCACAGCAGTCCACCCTGCATTTAATACGTTCTGGATCTCTCCCCATTCACTTTAGGACCTCAGTTCTTTGGTGGTCTTCTGTTTTGACATCTGCTTACCCTTATCTCTAATCAGTTTTGCTGATAGACATTTCCCCTGAGTGCGGAGACGCTGCCTAATAGACTTTTTTAAAACCAACTACTACTTAGTAGTCATGAAATTATCTTTGTGGCCTGCAAGGGTGAGCGATACTGTTCCTAACATTCCCATGCAGACAGCTAAGTCTCACTCAGCTTTATCTGATTTGCTCTATTTTGCTCTTTATACTCTCATAGCATAATGACATAATGACCACAATATGTTTTTGTTAAACCTGCAATTAGGCACAATATCCCAAGGCACCAAATGATCAGGGAATGCATTGTAAGTAATTGTTAAATAACATGGTAATTTACTACATCTTGTATCAAGAGTTACACTGTCTGCCAGAGCAAGGAACTAAACTTGGAACATGCAAAGGAGCAGTTGTAAAGTATGTTGATGCAGAATCCTTCAGAAGTAGGCATCACACATCAAAGTTCAAGGTTTCATAGAAAGAGAAACGGGTGAAGTGAAATGTTTTGCCCTCAGCTGATACAGGTGCTTATTAGAATATGTAGCAGCCCACGTTTTGCTCTGATGATTATGCAAAAGAAGGTACCTCTGCAAGAGATATGAATGCCATAGCACCCCATAACAAGGCATGAGTTCTTGTTATTTAGCAACAGTACATTGAATTTCCAGCTAGACACGTGGTGTGCATGACAGGCAAAATATCAAACAAAAAGTGGTCCCATGACCTTCCAATGCCTCAGAAACTAAAATGTTAACAGCGTACTGTATAAGTATATTGTGAAAAAGTTATTGTAGATTGCTGTACAAGATGCTTGAGAAAATCCCTGACAGACTTCTTGTCATTGATTTTAATAAAGGAAAACAAACCACACACATATGAGGAACAGAGTCCTAGGTGATTTCAATTTTAACTTTCAGTGGGAGTGGGATAGTAAGGAATGTCTGCATCTGGGCTTTTAAATGGTAATCTTTCTTTTAGAAAAAACGACTTTTTTTGGTCTACCAAATGTAATTTTTATTGAATTTCCTTCTTCTGGTTTGTTTTTTATTCTATTTCTGTGAAAATAAAGAGCACACACTTGCAAAAACATGTCTGAGTCCAGACGGTCAGTTCAGGAAATTCCTGCAGTTCTGGTGAAAACTGTGACTGGAAGAACAAGGGGGGCATACACTCAGCACCTTTGCTGAAGGATGAGCTACAACATGAATCCAAGAGACACCTGGCTGTTTTGGGGCTTCCCTGACTTCCATGAGCACACAGACAGGTCAGCCTGACAGTTGGCAAGAGCTCAGGTGTGGTGATATGGGCTTTTTCCCAATGGTCCAGGTGAACACTAAAGTACTGTGTTGGGAAAGGGAACATCCTAGCAAATGTATGTGGGGAGTAACCTGAAGTTAGGCTTTGAAGCAGCACTGATGCAGGAGTCCATAGGAGCCTGGAGCCCCCAGTTCCAGTGTTTCAGTATAACTTTTTACTAAATAATTGTGTAAGTCTAAAAGCTGTTTATAAATTAGTGTAGCTATATTCACAGCTCAAGCAAAGTGCAGTGTGAACCCACACAGCATCTCCTACATGATTCAGACTGCTCCTTTCTCTGGAATGGGTAATGACTCTATGCTTTGCTAACTATGGTTTATAAGCTTGGGTGATTTAAGTAAGTAAATACAGTAAAACCAGGAATGCAAAATCTGTGCTAGACATTCATGTTTTGATGGCTCCTCATCTCTGGGCCTTATCTACAGTCTTACCCCAAGCAGCTGGCAAGCACCGTCTCCAAAGTGCTGATGTCTCTGTGCAGTTGTGGATAGGGAACCAATATCAGATCTGCTCCTGGGAAAACACTATGCAGAGCCCCAAATAATGCAGCCAGTTTTCTTGTCACTCCTCGCAAAGCAGTGATCTCATCCTTGCTGCCTCCAAATTTTCTATCTCCAGTGTAGGAGAGTGAGGCAGCAAGGGACAAGAGGAGAGGGAGAGGGAAGCTAAGAAAAGAAAGATCCCATTGTTAGAGTTCTCTTATTTGTGTGAATATTTGCCAAGACAACAAGATTGGGTCTGATGACCTGAACTCAAGGGTCAGTGGGGAGCTGTGCAAGAATGCCTGAACTCCTTGTGCTCACGATCCTTAGGAAAAAAGCAACTTCCAGATGTGAGCAAGCCTTCCTTCAGCCATCCAGTCCCCTAAGTACATCAGATTATACAGCCTGAAGACGCCTGCACCTATTTGCATGGCTGAGCAATTGCAATATTTGCCTTGGAGGGAGAACTGTGTCAAAATCTTAGATCCAACCACCAAAGCACTTCAGGTGTGTTGGTAATAAAATAGAGTTAAATTAAACTTCAGGAACATGGTCATAAAAGACAGGATATATCCAGGATCCACCCCTAAGACAAGGTTGGGAATTAACTGTAAAAACCCAGGGCTGCGGTGTCTGTCTTGCATGAACTCTATGCAGAGATCAAGACACTCAGTCTAAAAGCAAAACCAAGACTGAAATATTCAGGTACTAACACTCGTTGTCAAAAAATCACCAAAAAAATGTCATGTGCAAGCCCAGTGTCAGGCATGATTAACTCTCTTCTACACCATCACCATTTATTCTGAATCCGGGTCAGTTTAAACCCACTGAGGACATACCCACTCCCACATCCATCCTTCTGGGTCTCACCAAAAGATGCCAGGGGATCTTTGTGCTGAGGACGCATCTAACTTTAGATGCAGCTAACTTTATCATCCTATCTTTGTGATAGGATGCACTAACAGAACATATACAGCACCTGCAAAAGCAAATATCACAGTTGCACTCAGGAGGGAAAACCCACCTCTTATTCCAACTAAGCAGCTGGATACTGGGTTTAGAGTGGACTGCTGACACTTAGCCATTAAATTTAAAATAACTCTGAAACTTACAGAGTCTCAGAATCACTCATCCCTGCACAGTTGGCAGTGGGGTGCATCTGCCTTGGTGTGACAGTGGCAGATGGAGAACAGTGCTCCACTCAGAGAGGCCTCTTGAAACCTAACCTTGTCCTCTGGAAAATGATTCATCTCATGCTTAGCATGGGCAGTGCAGATTCATTGCCCAAGCCTCAGCCAAAAAGTGGCAAAAAAGGTCTACACATAAGCATAATTTAGTGAAGGGAAAAAGTGTTGGATTCTTTGTTTGTTTCTGGGTTGTTGGGTTTTTCTGTGGTAAAGCATTTTTCCATAAGCCTCTCTTGCAGCAGGTGTCTATGGCTCTGCAGGGGATAAGCAGCTCTGGGTCCAAGCCACCGCCTTTCTGCTCAGCCCAACACCTCCTCGTTTCCTCAGCATGATTAAATGAGTGCTTTTGAAGGCTGCATGCAGTTGCTAATTCGGGATTTGTCTGGTAATAATCCGGTGGGTCTGAATTTCCAGTGTCTGTGGAGCCAAACTGACGGTTAACTTGTATTCCCAGTTTTCCGCTCCTCCTCAGTAACTTTTTTCAACGACTGCTCCTCGCTGACATCCCCCCCTCCCCTCCCACCGTCTATTTTTTTAAATCGACCTGGTCTTTGTTGTACTAATTAGATTATCTCTGCCTGAGGGACCCGGAGAGCAGTCCCAACAGAGCACAGCCTGGAAAGACAGGACACATAATCCCTGTTATCAAGGGGGCTGTCATTTGGCATGTAGATCAACTAATTCTTTCAATACCATGGGAGCAATTGTACATCTTAATATTG
>WAAG01057010.1:46129-60007 GCA_013390105.1 Tichodroma muraria | reverse complement strand
AAAGGCTGAAGGCCAGTCATGGGAAGGGGCATTAGCAATTAATCATGTGCTAAAAGCAGTAATGCTTTCAGTCAAGCCACGTTGCCACCGTTCAGCAACCAGCCTGTTAAATAAGTTTCTGCTTGTTTCTCTTGTTCTTCCTTTCCACCTGCCTCAGTACTAATTTCAAAAGATGCTATTCATGTTTTGTGCTCCATACAAATCACCTACAGCTAATTGCAAAAAGGAAAAACACAGCAATGGACTGACCTCCACCTGAGATATCAAGTGCTTTAAATGCTAATCAACAAATCAACTTGCACAGACACAGACTCTCCCATCCCTGCCGCTTTATCAAGATGCCACTTTCAAGGATAGACAGTGGTAACTGGATTCTCAAAGTATTTATTTTTGTCAGTCTGGAAGATGTTTTGTGTTTGCACACCAGAAAATTTCTTAGCTGTAAGTATTCTACATTACCTTTCTAGAAATGTACGTCACTAGACAGGTTACATGCAATTGCTTGCATAAAATTGCTTTTTTTTTTGTATCAAACTAGATTCATATCATGACTCCTAAAAAACAAGTTTGAATGATATAATTGATTTTTTATGCTCAGCCAAACTTATGTTAGAACCAAAAAGGAAAGAAATCATTTCCAACCAAAGGAAGCGGGAAAAATTCCTTCAGTGACACCATCTAAGCAGCTCTTCTGACTTAGACCAGCTGAGGACTATTGCAGCTTTAACAAACAGCCTGTAGAGCCTGATGTTGGCACCTGTTAATACCATCCACAGAGCTGAACAGATTTTATTGCCAGACAGGAAACTTTATCCACAGCACTGGGATTGTGTCCTTTTCTTCCAAAAAGTATCATAGGATCTCTCACTTCCTCCTGGACAGTCACCAGAGCCAGGAAAAATAGGACCTGGGTCCAGTGTCTCAGCTGAAAGCAGTCCTCCAGCAGTGCAGAGCTTCCTGTAGAGCCTGTACAGCTCTGCCAGCATCAAAGACAAATACACATTGCGGTTTGAGGACCACTCTCCAAGGGCTCTTCCTTGCCTCTGTTACCTCCTCTCCCCTCTCTATGAGCCTTTCCATTCCTTCTTCCCAAGTGCCTGACTTTTCCAGCTAAATGTTGGCCTTTTTTTTCCAGACTGCAAAGATCCAAACATCTAAATTATATTCAACATGTGATCAACATATGGACCTCTATAAAAAGATATATATGATAAAAGAATCACAGACATTTCTACTTGTGTGATGCAGAAAGGTGATAAATCAAGAAAACACTCTACGTCCACCATCATGGTCCACAGACACCCGCAAAAGATAGCTTCATAAAACAGCGTAATTCCTTCAAAAAACTATTCTGGGCTGGATCCTCAATGGGGAAAGAAAAATCTTGACCAATAAGATTTAAAAGTACCTAACTCACCTGGCTCTTCTTGTTAGCAGTGTGTTGAGGGTATGGTCCCAGTCTGAAAGATGTTAGGTCTCCCTGCATCTGTGGCAGTGCATGGGAGTGCTAGTAATTCAACAGCACCCTGTAACATTAGAGCACAACAGATACACTGGGCAAAATAGAGGTCCCTAAAGGAGTTTCAAAAGCAGGGCAAGAGCCGGAGTAATATTGATGGAAGAGGAAGAGGTTAGATGTGCTGGATAGTGCAACTGGAGAAGAAATGGGGAAAGAAAGTGAGAAAGGTCAAGAAAAGTGAGAGCTTGTATTGTCTCCCCATAGCATTACCTCTGAGATGTCTGGTGTTGTTGGCTCCTTCCCCTATCACAAACCACAGAAAACAGCACTGACAATAAACAGCTTCCACAAACTGTTAATTCCTCCCCATTGCCTGAGCAGAAGGATGGAAAATACTTTATACACCACAGCAGAAACTCAATAACAATATTGAATGAAAGGCATCATTTTCAGAAGGGATTTCAGGCAAACAAGCACTGTGACTGAAGAGTGCTCTTAATCAATGGCTTACATTTCACCCAGGAGGAAAAAGAAAAGGCAGTGTAATGGAAGAGAGACCTTCCTGTCTTTTTCAATGCATGGCCCCAGCCTCATTCATTACAGATTCCAAAAAGGAGATGGAAATTCATAGGCGTTACAGATGGATCAGGGTGCATGGGGTTCTCTGGGAGCCAGTGCCTTAGGAAGTTGTAGTCTTGCAAACACTGGGACAAAAGAGAACTGACTTTTGAAAGTTTGCATCTTGCAGTTAAATTTTTCAGTGTTTAATATAGAGAAAGTGTTGACTGAAATGGTTCCTAAAACCAGGGATGTGTGCACTTTCAAAAACTCTGGTGTTTATGATGGGTTGACTTCTCTATTTTCCTCAGCTGGGGCATGAATAGCTTGTCTATCCTCTAACCAGATATTTACTGCCATGAAACCTATGAGGATTAAACATCTCTGAAGTGTTTATTTCCTGATGTCCTGATGATTTTAAAACCTATTTTTGGAACAGAGGTAGTCATATACACAGACTATGCAATGAACACCATGAGACTCCACGTACCACTTCTCCTTTGGGATTTGGGCTTAAATGGGTTTTGCATAAGAAAGCACAACAGCAGCTGAGGAAGATTTTCAAGTTTCCTCTAGCTTGCTGTGTTTTGGAAACTTATCCCATGCAGACATTTGGGATATTTTCAAAAAAATCTTTTAAAATGCCCAAAATCTTTGTGAAACTTGGGAATCTAAAGTCCATAAACACTGTTGTTATAGTGGCATGATTTTGTTGTGCCTTTACTTTGGGTCTCAAGCCTGCCCAATTTGTGCACAGTTAGAGAATCTCTGCAGCATAAGGCAGAGGTGTCCACCTATTTGGATATTTCACATAGAGCAGGGGTTCTCACTCCAGCCCTGGAAGCAATGATGTTTCTGCAGGTGTCATGCTGTACCTCACTAATTAGGGCTTGTAAGAGGAGGATGAATTATCTCAGTCTCCTGGTGCGGTAAAGGGTCACTTGGGGACCTTTGCATTTCACTCCACGGCACTGCACAGATACACCCAAAGTTTCTTTGGAAGAGCTCTTCTCCCCACCACAGCACCTGGTGCCCAGAGCTGGGCAAAGCGCCAGGGAAGGTCCCTGGAGAGCTGCAGGGGAAGACAGCTCTGCATTACGTCTGCCAAGTCTGCGGTCCTCGTGCAGCTCTGCCAAGGAGGGAAAACCTGAGGAAATCCGTAACGGCACATTCTTCAGCATCGTCTTTCCCCTCCTGGGCTTACACCTACTATGGCCCAGTGCCATGCAGCCATCTGGGATGGGGGAAAACTGCACTGCACCTTTTGTGGGATTGTTTGCCTTAATGCCCTCCTTTCTCTTTGCCACAACCCAGTTTTCTGTTCCATACCTCAATGATGGAGCCAGACCCAGTAATTGCAACCCCACAAATCTCTGCTACCTACTGGGTAACCAAGCCTAAATGCAAGCTTATCAAAATTTCTTCAATAATGAAAAATAAAAATAAAAATTCTACCAGTTGCCCATAGCCACTAGGCCAGAAAACCAATTTCACACCATGTGGGGGGAAGGACTCAAACAACTCCACTCCGTGGAGGGCTCCAGAGCTTATCTCCTGCTGGAGGAAGGTCAGGGATGTATTCTGCGTGTCCGTCTTGCAGCAGAGGAATGCAACTGGCAAAGGGCAGCTGCTATCAAGCCCGACACATTCAGCAAATTCTTCATCTCTTGTCACCTACCCAATGGCTTTTCCTGGTCTTAACAACCCGGTTGGCAGGGACCAGACAAACGGGGGGAGCCGCAGGCAAAGCTGGCCAGCACCGTGTTTCTTCTCGAGTTGGCAGCCAGCACTAATGCGGGGTGTCTCTTTGGGAGGTGTTCCCCTGATAGGGGCCACCACTCAGGCCAGGGCGGCCAAGAAGATACTGCCTCAGATTAGAAACCATACCCTCTCTTTTCTTCCTCTTCCTTTAACATGGGCCACCTAGTCTTGGAGGAACAAATATCCTGTGCACCCTGAATTGCTGCTGGGACAAATGAAATAAACCCAACAGAAATCTAAGGCCAGAGTAAGGCTCAGAGGGAGACAACCTCAGACACAGTTCTAGTCACAGTGGAAAAGCTAGGTTTGCTACAAACCTGTTAAAGTTTTACTGCAAATTTTTGTAGGAGGTTTCTTGTGTTCCAATGGATTTCTTCTGGGGGAATATCTATTTCTGGCCAAATTTTCCCTTTTAGCAGTAGATGAAGGGTGAAAATGAATACACACACATGCAACAACTTTTTTTTCCATCCAAACTTCCCCCACAGGAATGATACAAACCACCCAAGAGATCAAGCTAAACAGCCCCCATGAGGTGTCTGTATTATTCCCTTAGTACAAGAAAGCATTTGCACCAGATCAGGTGTATTGAGTCTCTTACTCCTGGTCTCCTCTTCTAGATGTTTTAGAGCACAACAAAAAAAAACACTCACCTTGCATAAAAATCTTTTAGATGTTTTCCACATTATCCTCTGAAGAGAAACTCTCAGCAGAAGGAAGAAAAAATTCTTTGATATTGCCCTTGTTTTTATCTTTGACAACAGGAGTATTTCAGTGCAGGTGATGTGACAACCCAGCTTTGGATAGGAAAACAAGGATTATATGAAATAGAATTTAGATAGGCTAAAAAGAATTAAGGTTGTAACAATATTTAGCAATAGAGAGGTGGAAAGGAAAACTGCCATAGCACCCAGGGAGTTTCAGAAAATACCTAGGAATTCTCAAGAAAAAAACCAAAACAAAACAAAATGAGGACAACACCCTAAAAACCCATCAGCCACCCTTTAGATACAACTTTATTTTTCCTGGCAATTACTAAAGGCCCCATATCACAAAGCAAAATGAAAACATAACAGAGTGACCTTCCAAATCACCATTTGAATGCAAACAGTGCTTGACAGGGAAGGGACAGAAGGCTGTCTTTTCTCAGATCCCAGTTATGTTAGACAGCTCTAGATCAGGTCCACCAAACAAATTGCCATGTCAAAAAGACATCCTCTACAACTGGTTCTTCTTAACAACCCCGTTGCCTTCCCTTCCTGAGCATGGAAAGCAGAGTGGAAGAGCTGGGTGCCAGCCATCATTTTGTCATCTCACCAGTGTGTGTAGCCACATCACAAAGGTTTTGAAAACAAGAGCAGTAATTTAATAGCTCAGAATTTATAGGTGTAAGTAGGATAGTTTTTCTGGAATCCCTTTCATTGAAAAAGTTCATTCATATTCATTTAATCAGGTTGTTATACACATACTCTGATTTCTGTGAGTTAGGCTGAAAAGCTGGCAGCTCTGTGAGCTCCAATTGCCAAAGAACTAACCACCAAGCAACAGTCTGCTATTTAAGCTCCCTGACTGTTTTTTCATCACAGAATTTTATTTTCATCTGCCTTGCAAAACTTCAGGATGAAGTTTCCATGGCAGACGTCTGAGGCTAAGCACATATTTGCTGAAAATTCCCATCAAGGTGGTCCTTGCTCCTCCTGAGAATACTATCAGAAAAGAAGTATGCTGTATACCTTACACCTCTGCATGTACAGTGCAGCTTTAAGGCCTGCAAGCTTTCAAGAAGCACCTTGAAATTTTGGTAGAAGGAAACTCCAAATAATGTCTGCAAACAGTGCTTTAGGTGAGGTCAGAGTTGAAATGAAGAAAACCAAGGCAGGATCAAGTGGCATCCAGGACAGGGACTAATAAGAGTAAGGTTTGCAGGTTAGGATAGAAATCAGTGGGATGTGATGAAGAGCAGCAGAAAAGTAGCTGGACTCAGCTGGGGAAGTGGTAGAATCAGAAAAGGGAAATGGATTTCTCAAACTTTGGAGTGGCAAGGAAAAGGCATGGGAGGAGTTGCAGGGGAGGAGTAAAAAATATATCAAGGAGGGATGAAGGGCTGTGCACTACCAGCATTCTTCAGGAATTCACGTTGAGGAAGGAGAGAAATGCAGGCCTTGTGAAAGGAGGATCTCAAGTTTGCAGGTTCAGCAATTTATCAAGCTGGGTAAGATAGAGCTGTTCCTCTTGGAAGAGGATGGTACTGAAGTAGGAGCTCAGCAGTCTGATTGGATTCAAGAGCATTAATGTGAAAACAGTAATCTCAGGAGTTCAGTGGAAGCACTATAAAGTCTATTTCTTAAAACATGAGACTTGCATACCATTTCAAATGTTGAACAGACACCTTCTAAGCTCTTCAATTCATATTCCTGGCTGTGAGTGTCCAGTGATAAACTCATCACTCCTGGTGACTTGCTTGGTTTTGTGCCTAACNGAAATGCTGAAATTGCTGTTCCATTGTATACTTACTCAGAGCATGCCCAAATAACCTGTCGTGGTCAGTTGTAAAAGGAGAATTTAAGATTTTATGGCTAAGTTTGCTAGATTATTATTAGCAGCACAGTCGCACACTTTTTCTTATACCTATCATATAAAATTACCCCCAATAAAAAATAAAGAACACAAGTGACACTACATTATACCCTGAGAGACACTACATCGTCTCGGTCTGGTGTACATCAGTGGATTTTGATTCTTTCACGTGCTATATCTGGAGATTAAGTGAGGGAGTGATTTTAACATACCCAAGCTCTAAGTGTCAGGCATCTGAAGCAGATTAATGATGTCTGTGTAAAACTGCCCCTGATAAGATGCTGCAGTTTGGACCCCATCTCCAGTCTGACTGCAGGACTAAACCAATCTTCTGTCTTTCAAATCAAGCTTAAGCTGCCATTTTTTATCTTATTCTTAGCAGAGGAAATCTGAATAAATGTATAAACTAGATCTAAAGCCCTCTTCACTCTCTCCTGACTGCCTCAGGGTTAAGATGAAATAAAAGCAGAAAAAAAACTGTTTTTTTCTGCCACAAAGGTTCAAAGGATTGCTCTCAGATCACACTGAAGATCATAGAAAGTAAATAGTCATCTTGTGGGATGTTGAACACCCACAAGATGCTGTCCTGTAGGAATTATGGCTTCTCATGATTGCTCCATCAAGATGCAAAAAGTTGGCTGAAGACATGGCATTGATCTGAGTCCCGTATTTTCCCCCTGGTTCTCCCACTGAACTGGGGAGTGATGTGGAGAGGTCATTTTGCTACTCTGTGCCTTTGTCTTGCTTCAAAGTCCCCAGTTTCTGTGTTTGGCTCTCACCCTGTTTGCACACTGCCTAGGAAAACCTCAACTGCAGCCTACACATTCAAAGGTAACTAAATTACAATTAGTCACCCTGATGCCAGTGGGCTAAATCTGGGTAGTCAGTACTTCATTACTAATCCCTATTTATTTGACTAAGGTAGTGCAAAGCCTATTTTTAAAATAAAGTATTAAAAATGTTGTAAAGGGCTTCTGCTTTTGGAAGAAAAATATAATCAGGACTTTCCCAGACTGAAAATGGTTTAGGGCACTACTCTCATCCATCACTTTGTATGGCTCCATGATAAGTCTTCTTAAAATTGCAAGTCATTCTCTATCAACATACACAGACAGCTCTCTAGCAGGACACAAATGAAAACAGGCACAAAGCTGCTTATTGGTAAATAAATCAAAGAAGAGGAATTGGGAGAAGGAAACAACACAAAGCTCTCTCTGTCAGGATAGGAGAGATTTATGTGAGAGATTTGCTCATGCTTCAGGCCACTGGTGCCATTTTCCAGGCTATGAATGGGTGGATCTTTTGCATACGTTTTGCTGGGTTGACTTAAGTAAGTCTTGACAACTCTCTTTCCCTGGGGACTAGACTAAAAGTATTGTTTAGAAATCTAATATATGGTTTATTTACTCAATTTGTGCTGAGCTCTACAGTTCCTTCAGGCCAGCTTCAGCAGTCCATTACTCCATTAATGCTCCATTACTGAAATTAGTGCTGTAATTGGAAGAAGAGAGGATGATGGGGAAGGGGACACTTTTTAAAGGAGCAGGTCCCACTTAATCCCATCACAGAAGAAAGCATTATAAAAATCTCAACTGCTCCCTCCCAAGCCCTTCCCTTAGGTAAAGGATATTGAAGAGAAACTTCTGTCTGGAAGCTGACATGCAATGACAGTGCAATGAAAAGACAGGTCTGAGGAATTCACCACCAGGCCTCCCTTCAAATGAGAGGACACAATGACAGCATCAAGAAGCCTCCACACAGGGCTGCCTTATGCCAGAAATCAGCAGGCACTTAGGTTTCACGCTAAGCTTCTGGTCCCTCTCACAGATTTGGTGCTGCTAATGGGACCACTGGTACAGTCTCTGCTCCCACCGTCCCCCTCACTGCCAAACTGCAACCGGCTCTTTCACAAGCCTGAGGAGAGGCACACGGAGCTAAGAAAGGCAGCTTAACCATGGAGATGGGGCACACAGCTGCGTTTGGTTCCCACCACAGGTCCTCCTTGAAGACATGGAAGATGACCGTGTTTGGGGTGACAGACTCGTTTCGCTGCTTTGCTTTACTCGTCCTTTCCCCGAAATACTTTGCAGCATGAAGGAATTCAGAATCTGTGCATGAATATTTACCAATTATTCAACTTAACTACAAAAAGGAAATTTCATGGATGTTGTATCCAAGAATTTTATATCGCCATACAGTCACACAACCTGCAATAATTTTCAATATTGACTGTAAGCTAGCTACTGAGTAACAAATATCATGCATAGTTATTCTGGATAACTGAAATATATGTTGCAAATATGCATATTTATTGGTTTAGTTAAATAGAAGACCTGTCAGGAGTCTAGCAGGAAGGTAATACAATAGCCCTAGAGAGGTCATCTGTTAAAAGAGATTAATGAATTTACAATAAGAAGAAATGCCAATGCTTTTAGCAGGGATGCTGCTGATTCCATCTTCCAGCCTGTGACATAATTTGTTTCATCATGGCTGGAACTGGAAAGTCCCAAAAGAAACTAAAGAATTAAAAGATTTTTCGCTGTGGCAGGTGATACCGGTGAGGACAGGCACTACTCCTGAGTTTGCTCATGAGGATCAGATTGACACAGTGACAGGCTTTGCTGGAGTGGCCAAAATATCAAAACAGTTATTACAGCATGGTAGGACCTATGGTAAAGTTCACATCATATCCTTCTCTTCTCACATTTGGCTTTGTTCTTCTTATTGCACAGACTCAACAAGATTTACTCTGAAATAGATGTTTTATTGCTGGGATAAGCCACTTCTCTGAAAATCTACCTAGAAAGAAATTAATTTATTCACAAAAAAAACCAACAACAACAATGTAAAAAGAAATACCAAAAAAAACATGCATCTTATGTGCTTATAAAAAAGATAGCTAGCTCTCTAGCTCTCTTCCTTTCAGACCTCTGTGTTTTGAAGAAAGCACTGTACCCCTTGAGGAAGTAAGAAAAGACACTACTCCTTTAGACTGTCCTACTGATCAATGTGGCTTGTTCCTAAACCTCTCTGAGGCCAAACTACAGGGGCAGGCTAAGACTTTGTCACCCCTTCCTTGTCCAAACTCTGAGCCACAGGTGAAAATTAAGGGTGTGAAGGAGAGCTGCATCATCAACAGTCAGCAGATAAACTGTGGGGATGCTCTTTGCAGGATACATGTGCCCTCCATGTCCCGGGTTTCTGGGGCAACGAGTTGCTATCTCTCTGGGCATCCAGCAGCATCTCAGAGACCTGTGTGTCTCTGGTGGCTGCCAGCAAGTAGTCAGGCACCAAGCCCTTGACTGAGAAATGCATTAACATTCAACAGAATGCTAAACGCACTCATGTTGGTGAATGCTGGTGAAAGAGGACTTTTTAGAAAGTTGCAGTTGGCTATTTCAGGGTGGAGATGGACAGGATACAGAGGAAATAACATTTCAAAAATAATAAAACCTTGATACTTCATCTTTCTAATGTTCAAGATACCCTGGATTTCTCACTGAGGGCTTCAGAAGGAGAGAGAAAACTGGGAGGGACAGGAGAATGCCCCCTCAAGAATTAAATCCCAATTAACACGCCATCAGTGATGAAGGATACACTTTACATGGTCGATTAAAAGACTCCTCCCTATTGATCTTTGCAACTAATCATCATCCTACCCCTGCTTAGGATGTGCAGACACAAGCCAGTGTTCTAAATTTATTGAGACTCCTGACAATCAATAGGTCAGACTCACGGAGAGCCTTACACAGAAAACATCTCTGTTGACTCATCACGGGCCAGTAAGACACAGGTCTACAGCAGGTCTCTAAAGCATTCCCCTCTCTGCTCGGGTGGTTCATGCAAGGCCAGGGCTGCTCTGTGTATGCTCCTTGTCAAAGTCCAGACAAACAACCTGTGACAAAACAACAGCCGCAGTGATCCCTCTCGCCTTCGACTCAGCATCGTGGCGTGAGAGCTGGATACCTGGAGGCAGCAGACAGCCTGCCACATGAGCCCTGCAGTTTTGATTTAAACAAAACAAAAGTGAGTAGCTGTAATTTCACAGATGGGAGCAATTCATTAGCTGGGAAAAGAAGTGGTCACTCTAATCTGGAGTGACTGGGGAGCTTTTGATGCAAATAGCCATTTGCAGCTGCCTCTCACCAGGTCAGTGTTGGGCAATAGACTGTGAGATGGAGAAACTCAAACTGTATACTAATTGAGAGCCTGCAACAGAGCAACAGCATTGCCAGGCAATATTTCTGGGCCTGCCGTGTGCCCAGGTGATCTGCCACTTCGGGATTTTACAGTACGTGATTACAAGAGGATCACACACTCCATTAAATCACCCAGATGACTGGTGTTCATATGACTGCAGCTGACGGGTCAGAACTAAAATCCCTGCAAGTCACAGAGGTGAGCACTTGGACTGTCCAAGGCTGAGACAGCAGATGGGGGAAAACAAGGTTAAAAAAAAAAAAAAAGCCTTGTCACATTTTAATCTGTTACATTTGAGCTTGAGTGCTTTACACAAGGCTGATGGCACAAACCAGCCTTTCCTTGTTCTCCAGTTACACTACAGCAAAGCATGCCCTCTGTAGCACTGGTCAATATGGGTAACCAAAGGGAGAGGAGTATTTTTGGTCTGGAAGGACTTTTACTGGTTGGTAAATGTCAGAGAAAGTGAGGAAATGTGAGGAAGCAGCTGTAAAGGGAGCTGCCTGCAGCAAAGCCTGGTATCAAGGATGATGGTACTGAGGGTGGAAGGAAGCACATACTGATTTCTCTGCATGGTGGTGCAGATGGCTTTGGCCTGGGTTAAGGCTTCAAAAGAGAAGGCTCAACCTGGGATCCTCAGGAGTTTGGGATTTCAACACACGGGCATCACAAGGAACATTTCTACCTTTGATATAAAGCAAGGGTGGCTCCAGTAACCTCCTGGGAAAACCAGACTCTTATTCTCTTTGGCTAAGTTAGCTGAGTTAGGTCAAAACTGAGGTCATAGCAGGAGCGGTCGCAGAGGAAAACCACTGAGGTCTCTTGCTGACTGCAGCAAGCTTTGCAGAGAGTACTCATTAAAGGGGCACAAATAATCCAGCAATACACTCATGTGTTTAAGGCGAGGGAGGAGAAAGAGGAGGGATGGAAATGGCAGGTGGTGATCTGGGCACTGTGTTACACTCTACTTTTCTGCAATTATAAACACCACCGGCTATCGGGGTTCCTACAAGTATTAGACATAGCCCCAGCACAGACCCCTTAGAAGGTGCACGTGCAAACTGGTCAATAAAACCATCTTAACATTCCTCCTTCAGGAAGAAGTGCTGTTTGTGGAATAAATGAAGTTTATGGATAACATGGATAGTTGTTTCCTCAGTAATCTCCAAGAGCAAGTGATAAGGAATGTGTGAGACATGGCAGTCTGGTAAGAAAATGCATAGTGGAAGATTTAAAGAGAGAGGAAGAATAACTCAAAGCAAGTTACATATTGTTTCTTTTCTCACCCAACAGGCAAAGGCATCACCACTATTATTACATAATGTCTTCCTAAGCTCCCTGGGCTCTGGTGAAGTAACATCCCACAGCAAACATCTTTGGGAACAAGCATACAGGCAGAAAAGGGGTAAAACTGGAGAGTGGGCAGAGTCATCTTAATTTAGATTGCTGAATGACGCACCAAAACTGCCCGGGGGAGAAGTCCTTAGAGAAAATGGCAAATCTTTATATTGCATGACATTAATTACACTTTCACTGTGAGCTAACCCTATTACAGTATTGTGTATGGACACAGAAGATGGTACTTCTGTAGTGTCCCTCCTAGTAAAGTGCTGTCTTTGCAGGGGCCCAGCCATGGGGTTTACTGTGCTCTGTGTCATTGCCCATGAAGGCTGCTTAATTCACTTCCTTGCAAGTGGATTTCTTTATGACTTTACCAGATTACAGGGAGGGGAGGAGCAGGATTTTCATTAACTTACTGTTTAGTGTGATATCTTTTAAAATGAGCTCTAGATGAGATGTGAAATCCTTGTCCCACTAGACCTTGTGCCAGCTAGACCTCTGTTGCAGGATTGGAAAAGTACTGCCAACACCAATGGGTCAGGGTGTCATGACTACTCAGATCACTTGTGGTGATTTATCCTCCAGCATAACACCTTGGAGCACAAATCTGAGCAAAGCTATGGGGCATAACCCTCAGCCTGCAGTCAGAAAAGTGACAGAAGTTAGTTCTTCACAGTGCTGGATTGCTGGGAGACAAGCAATGTCTTCTGTGGACTCAGGTGGCAATGGACAACAGCAGAGGTTCAGAGCTGGAGCAACACTGCTGGGGTTTTGTTGGAAGCAATAAATGTCAGAGAAAGAGAAAGAAAAAAGCAAAGGAAGATGACAGGGCAAGAAAAATATGGCTAGTCAGGCTCAGGTAAAACCACAAGAAAGAATTTAGTCCAACCATTATCACATAAGGGCTTCACACCATGAGCAAGAATCGCATAGCAATTGATCCCTCTTTCCCTCAGAACAGCAGGGCTTCGCCAACACAAATTAAATTGCATCACATTTCCCCTCTCCAAACAAAATAGCTTACAAACACCCTAAGCACTATAGTACTTGAGGCAAAAGGTATGATAGAGATACCAAACAAAGCACTCAATAACAAGACACAAACAAACCAGAAGCAGCCAGAAAAACTACAACAAAGCAAGTGTTTTAACAGAGACCTCAAGGTGCTCAAAACTTACTTTGGCACTGAGTGATTGCAAATCTCTTCCTCACCAAAAGCTATGGGAGCTTCTAACAGGCTGGAGATCAATTTACCCATGGAGGCTCTGGGCATAAGGAAGAGTGTGTGAGCTGCTTCAGGAAAGAAAGAGCAAGCCAAAGATTTGGGCTGATCCCCAACATGGATGAGGTAGCTTGAAAATCTGTCTGAGCCTCTTTTCAAATCATTTGAAATGGGCACTCCCAAGAGAACAGGGATTTGTGCAGGCAAACCACCATAGCCTGCAGTTGGCACAACACAAAAGGCTTTGTCCAAACAGCGATGGGATGGATGAAAGAATGAAAACCAGCCACTTGGTACTAGAAAGACATTGAATCTTGTGGATCCAGCTGGGCTGAGCTGGGGACTATCTCTGCACTGCAGGGGTAACCCTTGCTGGAAGTTTCTGCAACCCCTACTCTACCAGTTGAATTTCATCAGGGACTTCTCCAATCCTATGCTTCCTGCACCTAGCTAGCCCTCTCATTTTGCTGTAATTGAATGAATGCTGGCACAAAATACTGGGTCAGTGTATGCCAATCAGCTGAGAATGACAGCCAGTATGGGGGATATATATACTATCCTATAGGATACACATACATACTATCCATATATACTATCCTGTAGGCTTAGCTAGATTTGAGAACAAGTCTTTCCGTAGGCTCATACTGCAATTATTTGGCAAGGACACTGCATTAATAGTGAACTTTTCCTCACGTAGGACAAACATGCCATGCTGGTTGCTCAGCAGTGCAGCAAACTCATGCTCTGGCAAACTCCTCCA
>WAAG01057010.1:27507-46124 GCA_013390105.1 Tichodroma muraria | reverse complement strand
CGTATGTACGAGAGGAGTTCAACCTGTGTACAGCAGTCAACTTCAAATGTGGACTTTGGGTGAAAGCTTTGCAGGTATGTAATAGTTTTCAAGGCCAAAGTGAGACCTGGCCACAGACAGATATCTACAAAATTCCCTTTTTTTTACAGTAGAAGAAAAAAAAATTATATCAGCAGGGGCATGAAGTATCAAAGAGAAGAGTGGTGGAGTGCTCATTCATTCCCGTAATTTTTCTTATAATTCAGTGCATTCAATTACATTTAAAAAAAAAAGGGGGAGTGGAAGAAAAAAAATTCCAAACCTGATTCATTCATTTTGTGTCTGCTTTTTATTTTTCAAAAACAAAACCAGTAAAAGATAGTGTAGGAAATGCAAGAGGCCTAGGAATGAGGAATGTACAAGTTAGACATGCTGCTCTGATCAGTCATTGTCTATAACAACACTCTCTCAAAGGTGGTCAGAGAGAGGAAATGGGAAAAAAAAGGGTAGATAAAGATGTAGGGTAATTTTAAATCCTGCAACTGTCAATACTACCCTGAGGCAGAGAGATGGCTGGTAAACAGCAAAAAAAAAATATTAAAAAACTTGATACCTGTCTGTTTCTTGTATGAAGCACCCCTCAGCCCAAAATGCCACATAGCAGTGTGTGCAAATCTCTGTGACTGTTTCACACGCATTTAAAAACTTCTGAAATCCTTCAGGAACCAAACTGCCATGGAAAAGTGGGAAAAGAAAATACTTCTTACCTGGGAAAAATAATGATACAGAAAAGATCCAATTATGTTATGAAATATTTCAAGTTTATGTTGTATTCTTACCCTTAAGAGTTCACTGGCCAAAGGATAGCTAAATAGTACTTTTCTTGCTTAATTCACAGTATTTTTCTTCTGAGCAAGTTTGCCAAAAAGAAGGTACTTAAGCAGCAGGACCCCAGTTTTATGTGGCCTCAAAGGACAGTCATTTTCCACACCAGCTCCTGGGCATCTCTGAAAATTCTACCAATTTGGCTCAACATTTTTAGCTGTGATATTCAGCTTAAAAGAGAGCATCAGTAGAGCAAACGCCATCTGTTTTATTACAAATGCCTGTCTCACAGTCTGAGTTCCTGGGTACCTCACTGGGTGTCGGACAAGGCTTTCCCAGGGCTGGGACCTTCCTATCTCCTCTCTGTAGAGTGGGCTGGTCATTTTCTCCAAAGGAGATCCCTGATGTCTCCCCTCTTCAGGATTGCCTGTTTCCGCCAAACTTTCAGGAACTACCTACCTCTGAGATTTAGCTTTTTCTAGCTGGGTAGCCACCCAACCTACCAAATCCTGGGCTACTGTGAATATGAGAAGGAACCGGCATCCATCCATCCTTCCTTCCTCCGTCCTCATTTCCTAGAGAAATGATGGAGAGAAATTACAAATGTGCAAGACAAACATGAAATGATCAAATTAAAGAGGACTAAAAGATGTTTTAGGAAGGGGAAGAACAGTTCAAAGAATGTTCAGGCTCTTGAACTAGAGAGAAGCTATGATAGTAGCTCTGAATTCTTTTCCCCACGGCTCTCCCATCTGCTTGCTTATAGCTCCTGCCTCTCCATCCCAGTCCAGCCCACCCAGAAGACAATCTGTCATGCAACCTGCCTAAAGTGGGCTTTTAGCTGCTTTGGGTGCTCCCATGCAGGGGAACCACAATCACACAATTCAAGGGAGGTTATATATAAATCCCCAGTGCCACTGTCTAGCAGGTTACCACAGTTTGGGTTTTTTTGTTTCACAGCTTTTGAAGGGAGCCCTGGGAACAGAAGGATGAGAGGGAGAGAAGGAACGGGGGGAGAGAGTCTGCAGTGGGAGGAGGGGAAGAATGGAGTCATGCTCACAGCTTTTCACAGCTGAAAACAGACCCCACTGCTGGTAATGTGAGAGGGCTGGAGCAGGCGCCAAATGGATAAGGCTGTAGACAGTGGGACCAGAGCGCTGATACTTGCCAGTACCTGCAGATAGGAGACAAATAATTGGCACATGTTAAGAAAAGGAAAAAAAAAAAAAAGAAAGGAAAAAAAAAAAAAGAAGAGAAAAGAAAATAAAAAAAGCGGAAGAGAAAAGAAAAGACAGGCAGAGAAAGACAGAGTTGTTAGACATCCGTATTTTCTAAATGTGTCTGGCAGGAGCCCCAGCAAGGAATTTAATCAGCAAGAGTTGTTTAAACTGGGCTTTGAAAACAAGCCCTGTGCTGCTAGTAATGAACTTCATATCATCTGCAACTCCTGTTTGCTGACGACATTCAATTTGTTAATTCTGCAGCTGGTGATAGGGGTCAGATATGAAAGTGACGATTGTTTTTTGACGTCCCAACCCCTGCTCACATCTTTCTAATTAATCCTTTTAGGAGCCACCAGCAGATCAAGAGAAGTGTGGGGAGGGAGGGAGTGTGAGGAGGAGGAGAAAGAGAGACTTTTTTTTGTGCCTGGCCTGTGGTTCCTTGCCTCCCTCTATGGTGGAAAGGAGACACAAGGGCATACCTGCTACTTGGCCTTATGATCATGAGCTTTTACAGATGTCTTANGCACAGGACTGTGTCCAGATGGTTGTCAAATATCTCCAGCAAAGGAGACTCCACCAGCCTCTCTGGGCAACCTGTGACAATGCATGGTCACTGCTCAGTAAAGTTCTTCCTCATGGTCAGGTGGAACTTCCTGTGCATCCATTTTGGTTCACTGCCTGTTGTCCTAGTGATTGGCACCACTGAGAAAAGCCTGGAAACATCCTCTTGGCACCCTTCCTTCAGATATTGATAGATTTTGATGAGGGTCCCTCTCAGTCATCTCTTCTTGAGGCTGAACAAGCCCAACCCCCTCACCTTTTCCTCATAAGTAAGATGCTCCAGTCACCCAATGATCCTTGTTGCCCTCCCATGGACCCGTCCCAGGAGCTCCACGTCTCTCTTGTACTGAGGAGTCCAGGACTGCACACAGCTCTCCAGATGAGGTCTCACCAGGGCTGAGTAGAGGGGCAGGGTCACCTCCCTCGACCTACTGGCAATGCTCTTCCTAATGTATCCCAGGATAACACTGGTCTTGGCTACAAGGGCCCTGCTGGCTCAGGACGGCCTGTTGTCCATTGGGACCTCCAGGACACTGGGACCACCAGCACTGAGGTTTGAACCCACAGGAAATATATCATCTCTTGCCTCCCTGGAGCAGGAGAGTCCTGGCAGAGGTTGCACCTGTTCTGGGTCAGAGCTGAAGAAAGAGTTCCAAGTGCTTGCCCTCACACAGTGATTCCCCAGAAGAACGCTGGAATGCTGGCACAGCTGGGTAAACACATCTACCCATTTGCTCTGTTCTAACACTGAACCTTTGGCTCAAATGCAGTGGTCATGGTTCCACTCAAGAAAACGGAGATCTACAAGCTCATTCTGGCCGTGTATCCATTGGACCCTGCTTTTTCTGTGGCCAAAAATTGCAGCCACTTGCTTACATACTCTCAGTGCTCTTGTTTTCCTACGGAAGTTTTCACTTGACTCCTTTTATTAACCAACAACTACTGCTCTCAACCATTCCCATAATGGTTTATCCATCCAGTATAAACCTGCAGTATCCGGTATTGCGATGAGAAATCAACTACCTCCATAAACGTTTCCCTTTCTTTAGCAGACTTTATCAGTATGTATTAATTTGCACACAGAAAGTAGGTCTCTTTCACTCCTGACTCTAAAAATCAGTGAAACACCGTTCTGCTCTTGGCGTGCCTGGAACAAGACTAGCTTCAATTAAATTGGTCTAGATTTAAATCAGTAGGTTCACGGGCACGCTTTGCCCTTATGGTGCCTCTTCAGTTTGTTCCAAACGTTATGCAGAACATCCAGGGGGATACTGGGGGTGGGGGAGAATTCTATCCTGTGATTAAATTGATGCAATAATATTGTTAGAGGTGGAGGTATCTTCCGACTTGAGAATCACTGCTTTCCACAAGCAGATAACTCACTATTGAAGCCTGCTTGTAAATGAAAAAGAGTATCAGAGGGCTGCCTGAGGTTCCTGGGAGACACCAGCCCCACAGAGGACAAAGAGCTCTGCTACATGTGCTAATAACAGAGGACAAACAACTGGAAGGATGAAGATGCGTTGGGACATCAGCGATGAAATAGATTTTCCCCATCCAGTAAGATGAAGAAAAGAAAAAAGAATTATAAATGCAGTGAAAAATGAGTAGAGGAGACTGAATTTCTCTGGCTATTTAAAACATGCACCGTTATTTTCTAATAAGCTTTCACCTGTTGCATCTGTGAACATGAGCATATTTTTCACTCCTGCAAGATTTATAGGCTTAATTTAGTTCAATTTATGAAAAACTCATTTGCCCTGAACATCTCTGAAAGGGGCTCACTGTATCCGCTCTGCTTATCCAGAAGCACAAAGCACTTAGGGAAAAACAATATCCTTTCCGGTGTTTATGCTCAGCTCAAGCACATCTTAGCCCTTTTATTGTCTGTATGGTTAAGTCCTACAGGTACCCTGTCACATAAAAGACCTACTGTTTATTGTTCCAGTGTTAACAAAGTACTTGAGGGAAACAGTAATCTATTTTCAGTGGGGGGAAAAACCCAACCAAAGCAAGTATGGCAAGAATTGCCAGCTCCAATTGCAACAAGGGATGTTTTAAATCTCAACCCACTGCAGAGGCGTCCCTATGCAAGCCTTGTGCAGGCAGTTGTACCCCTCTAGGTGCATATTAAACCACGTCTTTCTACTTGCTAGGCTACTTTACTCACTCTTGCATGACATTTCTTTGAAATCCAAATATTTCCTTTTATGAATTAATCACATGAGCGGTTATAAATTCTGGTTTAGGATGATAGTTCTGATTTTCTCAGGTAAGAAGAGGACTTTACATCAACTAAGAATACCTAACACTATAAAGAATCAATTCCATATATTATCAGTCCTGTTTTCTTTAATATTTTGGGGGGTTTTACGAGATATGTCTCTTGCCACAATGTGAGGTTTTAATAAATGGAAAAATACATATTTTAAAGAAACACACCTTGTCTCTGAGACACATACACAAAGAAAAAGCAAAGCATGTCTAGATCAAAAACAGCTAAAAGGAATAAAGTCAACAAGGACAGTGTTTAAGCAATCAACATTCCCAAATAGGTGATGTCAAAATGGTAATTATCTTTGCAGAGCTGGCTGAAAATCTAAAACAGGAAGAAAATGTCCAAAGAACTGTATTGCACTTCTCCCATCCTGTGAGGGTACAGAGTCCATCTGGAATAACGTGCTCACAAAATAGTATTCATCTTCTACAGCCCTCCAGAGCTCTACGGAAAGGGTGTAGGTGGTCCAAAGAGACACAATTACAAGCAAAGAAAAAAAGAATTAACACAGTAACATTTGCAGTGTTTATCAGAACAAATTCCCCAGCAATGAGACATAGCTGACATAAGGAAGTGTCCTTAAGGAATCAATGGGCGCTCCATTAAAGGTTATGCTAGATAAAGCAGGCAGTGCTACAGCTTGGAAGGAAAGGTTTCCAAATGCTCTGATTTCTGCCGCAAAGTGAAATGACAGAGGCTCTGCTGGGCAGCAAAGTTTCAAAGATGCCTTTAGGCCTCTGGCTTGTTTAGGCTGCCTCTTGGAGAGCAATGCAAAAGAATTGGACTGTATGAAAGCAGCATTATTCAGCAGGTGTTATCTTAGGCACTTTGGAACAATGGTACCCTCTTATTTAGAGCCTAGGCCTTACGATTAATTATTTCTATCTGCCCTGTCTTGGAGAGTGTTTGAGGATGCTGCTGCAGTACAGGCTGCCAAGAGCAGAGTTTGGGAGGCTATGGTCCAGTGAGAGAACACAGGACAGGGAGAATAAGGACAGGTGCATGAAGATACCCACTGAGCTTTCTAGATCCATGTTGAGGAACCTGAAAGCAGCTTCATTTATAAAAACAAGCACACAAATATCAGTGAAAAGATTGCTTAGGGTGCACAGCTTAGGAATCATGGATGGGGGGAATAACCAAATCAGCCTTTTAACTGTTTGCAACATGTTATAGGGAAAGAGAAAAGCCTTCATTCCTAGGGTGAGCAAGCACCTACACCAAGGCCAGGATTACATTAGAGATAGTCCTTGCTGCCCAAATGCTGTCCAAATCTTAATAATTAACATTATTGATAGACGTCAGTTTTCAGTACTAAGATTTTAATATTGCTGCACAGAGACCAATTTTCCAGCTTTTATTTATTCATCAATTTCCATCTTGAGACCACAGAGATATCTATGCAGACAAGTGAAAAATGGGGAAATCAAGAGAAACACCCTAAAACGATACCGTTGTTGTGCAGCACCACAGTCACAGGATCCTCTCCTCATGTAATGACAGGTTTGACCTGCATTTCATGGACTGAAAAGGTACAAGTGACCCATGTACCAAGAGGCCCAACTCTCTCGCCAGCAAGTGCCAATGCATTTTGCATTAGCACTTCTAACGAGGAGACCCTGAGTCCCAGCGCAAACTGGGCTAAGGGAGTGTGAAAAACCTCCGGAATGTGCTTTCTCACAGCCTGACAGATAACTTGCCATGAAACCCAAAGGCTGATATGTCATCCAGGACATAATACCCCGTATTATAATTCAAAGGAATGAGTTGCTGCTCACAGGTTACACAGACAACCCTTAGAACTTCTTTTGAAAAGTTATTTTTCTTGGGAACACAGCTTTGCTCCTCACACAGCTTATTCCCTAAATCCACATAAAATATAGCTCTTTCAGGTCTCTCTGGAGCAGCAAAGTTCAGCTGGTTTGAAAAACATAAAAGAAAAATACCTACTGACTCAATATTTTCATTCTATGGAGTTTACTTTTCAAAATGCAGGTAAAGAGAAGAAAGCAGAGGGAAATGCTTTAAAATACAAAGACTTTTTTTGTCTTTGTAGACAAAACTAAAAAAAGCAAGGGTTAACATGAAGGAGGTTATTTTATCTCTAAATGTCAAGTCCAACATGCTCTGAGCAAGCAGTGGTTGGGGACAAAGCTAAAGTAGTAGGTTTCTCTTTAAAGAAATGCAGACCAAGTAGCAAAATATAGACTGAAAATTAAAGTGCAAGAAGACAAAAATGCTTAAATTAGCCTGGGGAAGTCTATCTATCTAAGTCTTGACTATATTAGACAGGGTTTGCTGGAAAAGGGAAAACTGTAAAATTACCAGTAACTTGCCCTACTGGAAGCACAACATTATATTAGGAAAAAGGAGATTTTTGGCTGCTATAGCCCTATAAAGTTCCTTCAAGCAAGTAAACCAAGTAGGAGAAAGTATTCAGCTTCTGCTGAACCATTTGCCTGCACCGGCAGTCTGATGGAGAAGAGTGTTGACCTTGCAGGTAATGGTTAATATCTTGTATTTAGAATTACCCTTGGCATTCTTGCAGTCTGTGGAGGCAGTACTGTGTTTCATAGACTATATTTCAAAACAGTACAATGTCCGGGTGGCAGCATCTGATTTCTATACATCCTCCTTTAAAAAAGGGAAGGACAAAAAAAAAAAAAGAAAGAAAGAAAGAAGAGAAGAAAGAGAGAGAGAAAAGCTTTTTACTTGAAGTTGAGGAGAAAATTGATTAAATGTGAAATGGAGGCTGTGGCTGTCTGTGCCTTCACATGGAAGGGTTTAAAACCCTCTCTAGAAGGTCCAAGTGCAAATTACGGTTTCCACTCCTCATCCTTCCCTAATTCACAGACACTGCATCTCAAATATCCTTCCAAAGTCCTCTTGCCCAGTTGGCTCAGCACCTTTGGAATGAGGTGACTATCTCTGGAAACCAGTCTCATGATTTTACACTTTTCAAATCTGCACCTCTACCTCCAATACTTCCCCAACCCATCCTAAAATCCTTTTTTTAATTCATTGCAAAGAAACTACAACAAATGGTTGCAGAATGATGACCTAAACCACAATTCTTCACCTGATTCTGCACCTGATGAACTTTACATTTTTTCCTACATGGCCTCTAATTTTGAGTTTCTAATAAAAACCTTGTACAGGCAGACTTCACCATTTTGTAGACAGTTCAATGCAGATGGCCAAGATACTGCATCCATTTCCTCCCAGTATCTGTTTTGGTTAATTCTCATTTTGCTCTTCCCAGCAGAGGGGGAAGATTGGTTAAAGAGAGTTAAGCATCCAAGTCTCTGTTTTAGACTGCTAATGCACACTGCTTGCATTTGTTTGCAAATCCCCAGGCTTAATTTAACAAGATGCCTCTTTAAGTTTCTTTGCTGTTTATAAGTAAAGAAATCTATCACACAAAATAAAAAACTGGGGATTTCCAACAGTAGTCTCTATTCAGACAAAGTGGTAACTTTTTCCAGGACAATCTTCATTTTCTACTACCAGACTATGGGTCTCAGAATTATATTCTGCATTGCAGATTTCATATTTGTGGCCTGCAGTCACAGGAAACTTATCCTTCAAAAGTTAATTCAGTAGGACCGCAATATGGGACTGGCTGTCCAAAACAATAGGNTTCAAAAGTTAAGTCAGTAGGACCGCAATATGGGACTGGCTGTCCAAAACAATAGGAAAAGAACATTTGTTCTTTTCCTTACTTATCATGGCTAAAATAAAGAATAAAAAAATAATAATAAAAAAAAAGAAAATCAACTTTATCTTCTGGAAATGCCACATTTGCTTTGTGTCCTTCAGAATCCATTGATTTCTCTCCTCTTCCCCTGGAGTAATTGCCCAGACCTTTTCTGCCCATCTACACTTTCTCTACCACAAGCTGCAGAAGCATTCACTATTAGCGTGTCTCAGAGGTGCTAACCTAAAGACACAATATTAATGACATAAAAAACCCTGTACAACCCCTTCTACCTTTTTTCATTATTACTTTTCAGGAGACAGGGAGCAGAGGAGGGATTTCCACAATTGTATGGTTTCAGCTTAGTATGAAGAAAATCCTTGATTCTTTATGTGTACTTGGAAACCTATAGTAATCATATTATTTCAGGGTCCTTATTGCTGGTTAATGGAATTCTTTTAATATTGACCCAAGTTTCTATTAAATAGATTTGCATTGATCTGGTGATGTATAGAGCTCAAGTAAGTCTATCTATGTGTAAGCAAATTAAAAACCTTAAGCCTATACAGCCAAACTGTATAATCCCATGCTGAAAAATTGATCCTCTGATACTCTCCTGGGGACCTTTTTTTTTCCTTTTTAAGTAAAGAGACACCTTCAACTTCTTTGACAGAAAGAAAAACATCACAAATATTTCACATTCAACAAATACAGTCCAAAGCCATCAGAATAACTGTTTATAATTAGAAATTGCACCTTGCATTGGGTGACACAGCACTGACAATTCAGCAGTTATAATGAACATATGAATTACATTGAATACAATAAATTATGTTGCTACAGCATCACTCATCATTGTTTTCCAGCCTGAGCACAGAGTTCAATATTTTTGAAGCAATATGTTTCAATATGTTTACCACAGCCTTGCTGTCACCAAATTCAATACCAGCATCACCCAGACTATTCTCCTTTGAAATCAAATTGGTCTCAGTATGCCTTTTCCCTGTCCTGGAATAAAATCATCAAACTCATAGGTCTCAAAACACTTAGTAAATAACACTGTCCTGGTTGTATATGCGCAGTAGTATTGAAGATGCACTCATGAAACCTGTGACAATAGTAATAAGATCTACAAATCTGCATGAGAACCAGTCTCCAGACACCACCATGGATGTTCACGGCTACTGAATGTGAGGATGGGCACAGGGGAGTGAGCAGCAGGAGCTCAGATGGGTGGTTTCCCAAGGCACTGTGCTCCTGGGGGGCTTATCCCACCTCTAGCAAGAACTGCATTCACTTTGAAGTTTCTCTTCTAAGAGAAGGCATCAGTACTTTTCCTCCTTTCTTTCCCACAATGTCCATTAATTACATTCATTAATAAACCAGGAGATAATCCATCTTCACTATCAGACCAGTGGGTTTAGAAAGCACCCAAGGAGCAGGAAGACACGCATGCACATACATCCAAATAAGTGGGATGTCTTCAGCCTTATTTCCATATGAAATTAGACTAAAATTATCATAAAGCCTAATTCAGTTTCTCAGTTCCTGTTTCACACACATTTTGGCCCTCCAGCACAACTGCACTAGAGGTAGTCTTTGTCTAACATATTACAGGCTACTAGTACAACTCCCGAAAAACCACAACCATATCCAAGGCGCCCAACTGCATATAAAGACCAACCCACATTTTGGAAACCCAGACAGAGCACCTATAATTTGGAGGCCATTCTTACATCACCCAGTTAATACTTGCATATGCCTCCGCTGTGTGCTTATAGCATGTGAGCAAAGAGTGAGTAAAAAAAATCCACAGAAGCCTGCCAAAAAACAATGGTCAGGATGGCAGAGTTCATGCAGTTTTTTTAATGGGGATGAAGGATGAGCACTGTCTCAATGCTTACCTTACTGAGTGGGATCTGTTCAAGAAAAGATAGGTAGTAAGTAAAAAATCACCTTTTTAGAAATGCTAATTAACATGAAACATTGATCAATAATCTTTAAAACCTCCCTATTACAGGAGGTTTAAAACCTACTTGCAAATTGAAGTAGGTCTTGGTAGATGTGAAGGTTTTCTGACTGGAAGAGCCATATCTGCTGTTACCCCACATGCAAACACTTCCATCACTTATTATCAATATCCAAAAGAGCATATCAGCAAAACCAAATGTTTTTAGTATTGGATGCTGTGAGCCTTGCATGTATTTCAAGAAGTATTTTTAGTACTTGTTATTCTGATTCACACTGAGACCCAACCTAGCCTCTAATCTGTGCATGCAACTTTTCTGCTGGAGGAGTTTTGAATGCCAGGTCAGGAGTGATTTTCTTTTGATGGACTTTCCACATGCTTCAGTAGGAGTAGTGCAACACCTTGCTTTCATAAGGAAGTTGTGTGCTTAGTTCTCTATGATTTCTCAGACACACACAATTCGAAAGTGCTAAAACAATTTTCCTGCAGGTCATCTGCATGAACTTGCTTTGGGCTGACAAGATTTAAAGCCTCCATGTCATCACCAACTCTCAATAGTTAGCAGAATTAGTAGATCACATCCCTGCATCAAAGGAAGCCCACTGCCTACCAGAATCTCAGTGCTGCATTGTGACTGTCTTAAAATCAGTGAAAACTTAATAAGATGCTGAAGAAAAATTACCGTCATGGGTCCTTGAAAGCAATTTTATCACAAAAGCAGTAAATTCCTGTCTGCACAGAGAAAAAGATCCTTGCCTCTTACTCCCTACTAATGGTAGGCATTACCTGCTAAGTGGTTACCTGCAGAATTTCCAGGGAGTGTAGGATGCAAACAACATCTCTTTCTCCAGATGCAGGAGTCAAACTGGAAACAAAGGCTTGTAGTATGCCCTGACCTCTTTGCAAGACAAGGGGCTACCTCAGCTGGCTGTGCAGCCCCCCCCAAGGCTGGGGCATGCTCCCAAGTCCTGCCTACCTCAATGTTCTGCCCCAGCCCCAAGCTGGATGGTGACCTGCAGGAAATTCACAAAAAGCTATTACTGTGTCGTGTCAGCTCAGAAAACCGCAACAGGGCCAGGCAGGGGAGGAAAAAGCCTGGAGAGGAAATCAAGGAAATTCACTTTGGCAGAAACTAGCAAAGCCTTTTTCTGAATGTTAACTATCTAATTTAATGAAGTCTAGAGATCAGTAGAGACAATTGTCACTGCCAGCTTTGATGCCAATCACAACTCTGGAACATGAGCCAGTGAATGCATCCAACATACAAAGGAAAAAACAAAAACAAGTCAAGGATTTGACCCTTTGCTGTCATGATCCTTTAAGAAGAAATATCACCTTTAAAAACTGCAGGGAAAAAAATCTTCCCAGTCATAACAAGTCAGCAAGAAAAAGGAAAGAGAAATCACAAGGCAAAAGACTACAGAATTGTAATTTCTCTCTGTCTGTCTGTGGTGCCTTTTGGGTTGTCAGCAGGAGCACTTGTGGGCTGAAAACCTCTATGTGGGCTGGAAAATTAGGGAAGATTTCTCTCACCCCTGTCAGGGAAACAGGCCTGAACTTTTTTCCTGATGGGCAGGTGTAGGTCTGCTGTGCCTTCATGGGAGTCCTATCGCCAGGACACATTCTCCTGTGACGGTAGGTTCCCAGTATCCTCAGCTCCATCACTCCCTTCACCTTATTCTTGAGAAGGTATAAGGTGAAGGAGATGCTTTGTATCTCTGCCAGGTATATACAATCAAACTCCAAACCTCTGTGCATCAAAGGCACAGCCAAGCAAATTAATATAGTCTGATTTCTTTCAAGCAGGTTTTTCCATGGACACTTTCAACGGAGGAAAATTAGAACCATTAGCTTTAGAAAAGACCTGCAAGATCAAGTCCAGCCATTGAATATCACCATGCCCACTAAACCATATCACAAAACTACACATATACTCATTTTTTAACACTTCCAGGGATAGTGAATTCCCACTTTATCCTTAAAATCTGTAGATCTACAGTTCTCACTCTTGTGGGCAAATATGGGTTAACATAATTCTGGACAATCTGCTCCATCTTAAGCTGAAGGACTGAACTCTTTCCTCTCTCATCCTCTTGAGGCACCCTTCCTTCTCTCAAAATGGGCTCTGGGAAAGCTCTGCAAGGGAGAAAAGCATTTTATCCCCCCTCTAAAATATTAGGAATTTTAAGTTGCTCATTTCTTGTTTTACGTGACTATTACATATCTACATCCTCCTCGGAATAGTCACACCACGAGAAATCTGATGGTATTGAAAATGCCCTTAGTTTGGCACCATACAATCTAAGAGGTTTGCATGCAATTTCTACTAAGCATAGAAACACAGATGGTGATCTGGGAATGGATTTCCCTAGGGATACGGTTCTTACCTTGTACTCAGTTTTGGAGTAATCCTTTCACAATGCAGAAGCATCCGTCCTCTCTCCTGCATGCATGAGAAATATGAGATCCCAAATTCTTCTGTTTGACGACAGAAAACTTTTCTTCTTTCCCTTGCCTTCTTCTGTGTCTTTTCACACAGGCTGTAGACCTGAAAACCAAACCATACGATCAGAAGACCATGACCACATATGACCTATGGAGAGGCCACAACCCCACAGTGCAAAATGACCAACCTTCATCCATCAACCATCATTTGTGCCATTTGAGCAATGTTGATGGCAGTCACCAAACCACACCAAGACTTGCCACACACTGAATAGCAACAGACCTTGGTAGACATAATCCCACCCAGGCCAGTCATATATTTTCCACAACAGCTATACAAGGAATGCCTCAATCCTGACAGAATTTAGGAGGTTTCAGGACAATGCACTGAAAACTAAAATGAAAAAAAATGTACCTTAACTTTTGGTCAGCCCTGAAGCCATCAAGTGGTTGGACTACATGGTCATTACAAGTCCCTTTTGGTTGAATTATACTATTCTATTCTATGCCATTCTTCTTTGTATCTTCTCCTTTCCCTAGAAGTACACACCGAGGGACACACACTGATGCAGTAGGTACAGCTGCTGGGCACCCCTCAATCCTCTTCTGCCATTCAGCTCCCAGGGACTAACCTTGTGGTCTCCTCTCTACTTAGGCCATGGCAGAAATCAACCCTGCAGCCCAGGGACCACCCCTATTAGCTGCTCCCTCTCTGCAGACCAGGGGTAATTCCCGTAAGGCCATGCAGTGAGGACTGGCAACACAAAGTTTTGGGGGGATACAAGGGGTGGTTTCTGCAGCCACAGCCTGGATAAAAGCCAAGGAGTAACCAGAGCCATGGGCTGGGCCGGCCAGTGACAAAGGACCGCCATGGAAACAACACAGGCTTTGAAAAACCAGTAAGTGGAGGTTACATTGGTGTGGTGGAAAGGTTGGTCATTTTCAGATCTAGAACATTTAGATCTGTGCCCAAAGCAGAGCCAGGCAAGCTACATTGCTTCCAAATTGCAAAAAATAGCCTACTTCTGCTATCACTGTCATACTCCTTTCCCCAGTGAAACCAAGCTGCATAGATCTTCTGTTAAACACACCAATTTGTTGTGTTGATATGGGATACAAAATGTTTTTCAGCCAAAGAGTAAAACTTCCACAGCTCACTTGTGCCACTGACCTTTTGCAGAAGAGAGGGAGAGCAGAGTTCAGCTGCATGGAACATACACCAATTACCAAGTCCAAATGCCTATCCACAAGGTGAAGGCATCATCCAATTGCCCCTTAAACACCAACATGTTTGGGACATTGACACTCTCTCCAAGAAGCCTGCACTAGGGTTTGGCACCCTCTCAAGAGATATGTTTCCTCATGTTGACTCCAAACTTTCCCTGATGGAGTCAGATTTGAAACCGAGGCTGTCCCTCAGCTGCCTTCTCACCAAACTAGACAAACCCTGTCCTCAGCTACTCTTCCAGGGCATGTCTTCCAGCCCTCTCACATCTTTAGTACCCTCTTCTGAATGCATTCAAGGACCTTCACAACCCTCTTAAGTGATGGGGCTCAGAACGGCACACAATACCTGAGGTGAGGCTGCACCTGTGGGATAATGCCTTCTTTTGACCAGCTTGGGTGTGTTACGTTTGATGCACTCCTGGATGGGGTTTGCCCTCCTGGCTGCCAGGGCACAACTGCTGGCTCCTATTGAGCTTCCCGTCAGCCAGCTCCCCCAGTCCTCATTCTGTGGGGTGACTCTCCAGCCACTTCTCACCAAATTTGGAATTTTGTCCAGTGTCACTCCCCCTCAGGTACAGAATCCAGCACTTGTTCTTGCACAGGTTTATGCCACTGATGATTTGCCAGTGCTCCAATCTATCCAGATCCCTCTGCAAGGGCTCTTGCCCTTCAAGAGAGTCAATACTCTGGTGACTGGCTGCCAGATATTTATAGCCCCAGTCATTTCAACTCTTTGAGAGCTTTGCCCTCCAGTCAGTTCTTCCCCCAGTGTAATGTCTCCCTGTTCATCTTGCACAACATCTGGACAAGTTGTCAAGAAGGATGCTGTGAAGGACAGTATAAAGTGTTACCTAAAATCCAGAAAAACTACATCCACTGCTGTCCCTTCATCCACTAGACAGGTAATCTAATCACAGAAGGATATTAAATTAATTAAACAAGATTTTTCCCTTGCAAACCAATGTTGGCTGTATCTGATGATTGCATTTTTCTTTAAACGTTTTTCAGCAGCACCCAATATGATGGTCTCCATCATTTTTCCAGGTACTGATGTTAGACTAACCGTCTGCAGTTTCCTGGGTCTTTCCTCATGCCCTTTTTCTAGGCTGTAGTAACACTGGTCAGATTCCTGTCAGCAGGAATCTTCCCAGACTCCCAAGACATTTGGTGGATGATTGAGAGGTTCCTGCCATAACATCCACTAACTTCATTGCTCTGTAATGAAGCCCATCAAAACTTCATGGGCTTGTAAACATTCAACTGATACCACTGGTTCCTTACAAGTTCATTATCCACGAAGGGAAAGTCACTGCTTCCATACTCATGGTCCTCTGGATCAGGGGACTGGGCAGCCCAAGGTCTGTCACTATTATTAGAGACTGAGACAATTGAAAGCATTGAACATCTTTGCTTTTTCTTTATGCCCATTAGTCAGATGCCGATCTTCAACAAGAATCTTGGCCGAGCAATTGATAATAGGCAGCATGATGCCTGCTTTGCCTTCTCTGTCCCTGATCCTCACTCAGAGGCTGTCAATCACATCATCCCTAACCCTAAGGGCTGTGCAGTCAAGCCTCTCCCTTACAGACATTGCAACTCCTACACCTCATGTGCTCTGTCTATCCTTCCTGAAGAGCCCAAATCCCTTCATCCCATTTGCTTACCTCACACTGTGGGAAGATTCTCAGGTCTTATCTAAAATCCTGGTAAATATCCTTTCCCTTTAGGATTTAGCATTTTGAGTACTGCAAGAGTAAGGAATAATATTATTATTCTCATTTTGTACATTGATGCTAAAATTGGTGCATACATTCAGACCATGTAAAAAAGGGCATTTATACCATATCCATTTATTTCATTGTGGTGATGTCAGAAGGAGAAAAAAAAGGGATTGTTCCCTCTGTATGAACTCCACAGAGACAAAGAGACCAAGCTGTTATGGTGAGGGCTACTTAGAATTAAGTTCTGGACTGTTTTTTGCTCTTTACTCTATTTTTTCCTTTCACTTTCTTGGCTTTTTTCTTCCTTTGGCACAGGCAAACACCTGTTTATATGACATGTCCTTTCAGAACTCAAGTCTATGTGAAGGAAAAGTTAAAAGTTTTACTTCTTTCATCTCAGGAATAAGGATCTGTGTCAGGACTTAGGTCGCTCAGATTTGCTGTCCTGTTACATTCACGCTTTCCAAACTTTGGTGATGAGGGCCCAAAACTCAGCAATGTGTCCCACTGAGGTGTGGAAATCTTGGCAATCTTTCCACTCCTCTCCCTAAGTTGACCCACTGTACCATTGGGTAGTGACTGCCTGGGTCATATCACCTGCATGTTGTGGATCACAGAAGCCATTTATCCATGAGAAGAACAGAACTATATTGAAGCAGATTTGTGGGTTTTTTTCCATTGGCTGCATTCAAATCCTATATACATTTCATTGCCTCAAAAAAAAAAACAACAGGGATATCTTAGATCAAAAGGCAATCCTCCATATAATATGAGAAGGCTGTCAATAAGAAAGTTTCCTATCTTAAAGAGATAATTGGCAAAATATATACTGTTAGATTACCCATCAACACTGTCAGATGTCAGTTATTTCCATTACAAACCAGAGTATTGAAAATAAACTCGAATTAGGCTGTTATGTCCTTTGTATTGAAGCCAGCTCCAGCACAGAATGTATCAACTCATGTACACTAATTATTTTCTTAATTGTATTTGATCTCAACATACTCAAATGAACAGAGTTGAAATGATGGTGAATACAAACAAAACTAGAAAAAATTATCTTTAAAGACATGGAAAAAATTGTTCTGGCTATTCATATTCTCAAGAAATGTCTGTTCAAACTAGCCAGGTTCACATCACAGATGTTTTGGATTGAGTGAACCTGTCTCATAAGTAGTGCTTCTTGTATTTTAGGTTGGCAGGACAGAGACTAAGAGGAGAGATAACTCTCTGTAATGACAGCAGAATAGTATGTGCTAGAAGAGAGGAACCTGAGGTGTATCTGTTGGGTTAGTGTATAAAATCCAGCTTTGTAAATTTGCAGTGAGATTGACATACATTTATTTTAGCAATTATCTTAGAATTTCTGGATCACTGATGATAGTCATAGTTGAATGTTGCAAATTTGATCTTTCAGATCAGAGACTTGACCAAGGGTAATCTAGAGACCAAGTAGGTTTGTCTACCACTGTCCCTGCTGCCATTGGAAAGCCATGCCAGAACACCTCTACCTTCAATATCCAATTTCCAGCCAAAATCTTTTATGGTCAGCTGTTCTTTATTTTATTTTAGGCTAAACAACAATTTTTCCTCATTGCTCTTTGTTCCTCTCATGTATGCAGAAGGTAATTACAGCCTCTTCACAGATGTCTTTTTGCTAGACCCTATAAATGCTGTTCTTGCAGTCCCCTCTCCAAAGGTTTTTATTTGTCCAGGCAAACTATCTGTCCTGTCCTCCTGTGCTCATGGGTGTCTAGGGCCATCTGTAATATTTCCTATGTAGTTGCACTGATGCTTTGCCCAGGACATTGCTTTTACTTCCTCTGCTGGAAATGGATCACCTGATGTGAACCAAAGCTACATTTCCCTGTATTTTCTATTTTCACAGACTACCACATGAGTATTCATAAGTAGTCCTGTCTGTCATTAATTGTCATTATTTTTTGTCCTCTGCATCATACTTCAAGAGAATTTTCAGGCACCAGGAAAGCCAAATACTGGAACAGACTCAACTCCTACAATGGGGTGGGAAGAAAAAATCCTAACTGGTTTTAAAACTCAGCCTGATCTATGAAGAGGAATATAAGATGTGACTGCCTGAAATATCAGGAGTCTGGACCTCATGATCCATGAGGACCTTCCCTATCCCAAGTCTAGAATTACTAAATGTAATATACGATAAAGTCACTGAAAATCTCTAGCTAATCACTCACATGCCAATAGCATTTTAGGTAGAATTTTGAAAAGCAAGAACAAGATGAGTACTTAAGTCCCTTCAGCCCCTATAGGAGTCTCAAGATGCTTTTTAATTACACTTACTTCTATTTCCAGTATTGGCTACAGAACTACATTCACACAGAAAGTTGTTGTTTTCTGGCATTTGTACACCGAACAAGCACAACAGAAAGTCAGACCAAAAAAAAGGACTATGTTTTAAACACTCAGAAATTAGAAGAAATGAGATATCAGAAATTCTGTAGGGTTGCAAAAGCCAGAAACTGATCTCAACACTCCCAATCCTCCCTGCAATGCCTAATTTGTGTGAACATCTCCTTTCCTGTGTAGTGCATCCACTGTTGAGTGAGTCAGGAGAACGAATGAGGAAACACATTTGCCATTTAGATCTGAAACCACTTGGCTCCAAGGTAGTCAATCTCCATTGCATAAAGCAGACACAGAAAACAAGAACAGT
>WAAG01057010.1:2045-27493 GCA_013390105.1 Tichodroma muraria | reverse complement strand
AGAATAACATAGATATTATAATGAAAGCATCGTTTAGGACAGCATTTTCTATAAAGCCTATGTAAGTACTCAAACATTATTTTGAGAAGTGAGGCATATATGACTCACTCCAGTGAAGTTACTGAGAACATTAATTATAACATAAATATAATATAAAACAAAAAAATGCAAGACAAACTCAGAACCAAACACTGCTCCCCCTGTTCAGTCCCTACCTACCTTCCCTGGGTACCTGTGGTTGATTTTCAGGTTTCTCAGTTTCATGTACAAATCCTGGAACATCACAATATTGGCTTGATGTCTGCCACATCCCTATGCTCATCTGGGCTTCAGAAATAAAGTATTTGACCCCCTCCTTGAGGCAGGAAGGACTGAGATGCCCAGATCCCACCTATATACATACACCAGCAATATGATGCTGTCCAAGAAGTAAAGCTTTTCCATGGCAGCCTAGGGGTTACAAAAAGCAGGATGGCAATCCAAAGACACAGTATAAATATTACAGACCTAAACTCAAATCCCTCCTCTTACTGAGGCAATATTTGTGTTCAACCACAGCATATCTCACCCCAGAGCTTCCCAGCTACCCCAAAAGGGGACATTTTCTTTATTCAGATGTTCAGTTTAATAAAAAATCCTAATTCTTCAATTAAAAAATGCAAGACCGAAACTTGGCCCCTCCAACAAGGATGGTCTGTGTATCATCCAGCAAACAGTTTGGCCTGGTGCTCACATTTCTTTGTACATATAATCCCAAATTACTCCTGAAAACAGAACTTGAATGTTTTTGACAATTCTGTCTTTTTTTAGCTACTTAAAAATTTTTTAATTCAACTAAAAGTCTTTACTTATTGTGGCAGTGAGTTCCACAGATTAACTATATGTGACATAAAAGGGCATTTTCTTTACCGTTTTTAAATTTATTGCCTTTTAATTTAATTAGGTATCCTCCTGTCTCTTTCATAAGACAGGATAAATAGAAGCACCTGCTGACCTTCTTTATGCCATACATTATTTTATATACCTTTGTCATGTCACTTCTTATTAGTCTCTTTACTAAACTAAATAGCTGGAATCTTTTTAATCTCTCCTATTATAAGATGCTTTCCAGACTGTAATCATTTGCTTTGCCCTTTCTGAAAAGTTCTTGGATATTCAGATCTCTCTAGGTAATCATTTAAAAGTAACATCTAATTTACAATAATTTAATCTTTAGTAAGTCTTACACTGTTTACACAACTAGGTTCCTTCTATGATCTATCCTTTCTATACTGGTTCAGATTTATCAGGAAAACAATGCCTCTAGGAATGGTCTTTGTTGGCAGCAGTATTTGTAAACATGAGAGACTTAGCTCAACTTCAAATGGTTTATGTATTTAGGGCAACACTTTGGGGTGTACCCCAGCTCAGGTCTGGTTTTACATTTACAATTAGTTTGAGAGTGTAGTCAAATCCATCCCACATGCACCTCTGCAATGTTGATGCCCAGAGTGTACTTCAGGTGACCTTACTAGACCTTCTTGGCACACCTTCTGCCAAGTTTCTTCTCAATGAGTGCAGGCTGGTGATTTCATTTCCTCTTCATGGAGGTGAGGCCCAGCCAGCAATTTGTGATGGGAAGTCCCAGCACTCGGCACGAGCAGCTGACCCTGCACTCCCGGCTCAGGTTCCTGCTGTTGATGGAAACTAGAAGAGATAATCTCCAGTTTCAATGTCTCTGAGCAATCACATTTGTTAAGCAGATAGAAATTTGTGCAAGCATTGAATGGATGTCTCAGTATATCATCAGTGACTAAATACCATGTACAGTTCAGGGGCTTGAGAGTTGTCAGAGCTTTCTCATCTCTTCCAAACATTTTTTGTTTCACGATATCATTTTTAGCAGGCAGACGGACTAGGTGAGTTGCTGGTTCCACTGTAGGAAAATTTCTACCACCAGCACACAGCAAGACAAAACAAAGGTGTTCTCTGGCATAGTTCAACAGTGCCATTAGGAGGAATTAACACCAGGTGCTATAACCTCTTGTCTGCATTTAGACAGCATTTGTTCTGCACCCCAGAAAGGTCTCACTGCTACCATTACATTTGGTTTAGGGTTCAGACTCTGTTCTTGAACACCAAGATTTAAACACTACAGTCCCTCTGTCCATTTGACTCACAAAGGCAATTCCCCTCAGTCTTCTTCCTTACACATCCCCGACAGAGATGCTTACATCCCCGACATCCCCGACAGAGGCTTGTCTTCTCAGGGCCTGAGAGTTGTGCCACACCAGGGTTCCCAAGCTGCTGGGCCCAGAGAGAGAAACTCCAGCATTTCACAGAATATTTAAGCTTTGCTAATGTTGAGCAGTCACAATGCCTGTTCATCCCACACCAGCACTGCTCTGCAGGTGCTAGAAAGAAAATTAGTGAATACTTTCCCTCTCTTTTTTTGTTAAACAGAAAGACATTCTTTTTCCACGCACACAAAAAGCCGAAAACTCCGGTTTTACTTCAGTTGCCTAACCCCACGCACCCTAATACCACTGGAGATGCCACTGGTAATGGCAAAACCCATGGCAGGTTGGGAGATGCAACACATAAACTACAACAGACCCTCATCCTTCTGAACAGTACCTTGACACCAGCTGCTGCAGCTCAGGGCAGCTCAAGCAGCAATTATTAGGCACTCACACTGAGCCTTTGCTCTTATATTTAAGTCCTAAATCAAGCACCAAAAAGTATGTTTCGTGGGTGGAAAGTGACTGACTATTCACAATCCAGCTGTCTTCAGGCATGGCATGTTAAAGAGCATCTGATCCCAGTGACGGCTTTCTGAACACAACACCCACAGGAACGGGAAAATAAAGAAATAGCTCAATCTCACTTGCATGGTGTTTCTTAAGTGAGAGCACTCCCGAAATTGTGTAGGAAAACAGAGCCATCTACAGGGGAAACTGCTCTTGTTTGGCAAGGAAAAAGATCTGATGAAGCAACACATGACTCCCCTGTGCAGCCAACAAAGGGGCACGACCAGACAAACGCTGCGTTGCCAGCAGGGTGATGAAGGTTACACCAATATATTCAGTATAATAGAAGTTTTTTGCATCTCAGGCTCTCTTTTTTCATAGCTTTTAGCAAATCATCTCCATGAGCATCCCAGCAAAGCTGCAACTAATTTAGTTTCCCAATGACTACCTCCTCACATTCCAGTTACTAGTAATTGCTGGAAGGCACTTGTACTGGTACACACCTTGCACACCTACCCAGGAGACAGGCTACAAGACAAAACAGGCTACTAGACAAAACTAGTGCAACATCAAAAGCTGCAATCACACACCATCTTTTGACTCCCAGCCCCTTTCCATCAGCACTCTTTCCCCCAGTTACCTGAGCATGCCCTTGCTATATCAGAGACATCCAAACTGTACCTAACACAGAAGGTACCTACAGAAGATGTAAAACAACTTGTCCTTCCTGCTGTATAATGGAAAACACAAATGACTGGCACTTTTTTTTAGTATTAATGGTGTGTGTTCAGTTCCCTGCTTGCGATAAAAGCAACCGGTAGCTACAAATTGAAGTCTCACCAACACCACAGGGCATGGTTGCTTATTGCCTTTTTGCCTCCTTGGAAATAGATCTCGGGAAATAGATCTTAATTGATTTTCCTATTGTTTGACTAGCCCACTACATGTCTGCAACCAGAGAGACAGAAAGGAAGGAAGAGTTGACTGAAAACAGTGCGTGGTTGGCTCAGGGTATCTGGAAGCCTTAAAAAACTGTAGCAGAGCAGCAGCTTAAGATGCTGTACTAGGGAATGTAAGGTCTTCAGTGTTGGGGATTGCTACAACTTTGGGAAACAGCTCTAAGGCTTTCCCCATGGCCAGATGATAAAAATGGGGTTTTTAATGTTAACACAGGAGCCTCCACACTTAGCTGGATTAAGCCAATTAAAATGGCATGAAATCAATCTTTCTTTAAATACTTAAAAGCTGAGCAAAAATTAGGTTGAGCAAACCCACTCTAATTGATTTCCATTTCTGTAATGACTGATTTATGTGATATATAAAGTTCAGTTTCATATCTAGTTGGACTTCTAAATGTTTGTGTGTTCTTACTTATTCAATCATTCTCTTGTAGGATTATTATTTTAAACTCATCCATACTTGAGCTTTTTGAGTTATTAGAAAAAAATTATACAGACTTACCTTTGGCAGAATTTAATAATAGTTTTAATTCAATTAAATCTAATTGAATTATTTTAAATGCATCCTGCAATTTTATAGGTACTGACTGAGCTGTACAGTGAATGGAACAAAGTCATCAGTGTAACAGTATAGCTTTGAGTTTTAATATTGTTGATATAGGTCATAATATAGGAAACTAGGACTTTTGTGGGTAGAAAAGATTTCCTTTGGCCTAGAGAGTCTCATTTCTGTGTCGAAAAGAACAATGGTTGTGCCTTGTACTTTATAGCTTCCATCTGGTTCAGATATCACACACGGAGATACCAAGCAATGACCCCTCATGAGGTAGCTGTTGACTTCAGTGGGAGCTCGATGGTGTGGGAGGGTAAGAGAGGAATATCATGTATACGAGTTGTCTGGAGCCCTGCTAGCTCAGGACTGCTTGGGCCTACCACTCTCCCTGGCCAATTATATCTGAAGACAAAACTAATGCAAGATATTTCGAAACATTTTTGAAAATATTTCATTGCTCCTTCTTCTGTTTTAACAATGAGTTTAAATGAAAAACACATGGCAATCAATTAGGCATGAACTGTAAGCTCTCCCAGACAAGGGCTGCTCTTTTTGTGTATACATACAGAGTGAGATATGTTTCTGTTAATTTTAGCAATCTAGGAGCTGTGTCTATTCTAAAGCAGCTGCCCAGGCATCTGCTGAACTCTCTGCAGAGAGTCCTTGCTAAGCAATCCACCCTATCTATCTTTGATGACACATCCTCTAGGACTATGGAAAAGTTTTGCTTTGACTCACATTTATTCTTTTCATCATACAAGTAAAAGTAGAGCTTTAATCCCATCTCTTTGCTTTGCCACCCACTCAGCTCCAGTCACTCAGAGTCTGAGTAGGTGGAGGGCAGAGGATCTCCCCTGTCAGGATGGCACTCTTGCATTCCTGCTATTACCCCTCTTGGTTAAAATCAGTATTCCAGAAGAGAGGAAAGAGGGAAGTTGGAGGAGATCCTCTAGGACTAACAAAAAAGGGAGTGAGTTGTGGAGGAAGAACACTGCAAGCAAGGATGGTACAGATGTTAGAAGACAAGCAAGGATCTCTAAAAGAGGAATGGTACCTGGAAAAAAGGAGATATTTTGTGGAAATATGGTACAAAATCAGATCTTCTAAAAAGCCATGGCCAAAAGAAGAGCACTTATGTGAAGTTTGGCAAACGGGTTCATCACTGAGCTTTTCACACATGCATTTAAGTCCTTTTTGTTCCTGTTCTCTCATAAAAGTAAGCAGCAGCTATTTTAGTCACTGCAATATTACTTCATGCCTAGAAATCTCCCCTGAACAAAAGGTCAGTTGACTTCCAAAGGCACAAATGAGTGAAAGAAGTCAATAAAGCAATATTAAATACCAACAGCTGTTTCACTCAGTATCTTAAACTTGGTTAAAGTATTCAACTTCCCTTGACTGTTACTTTTTTTCTAGAGGGATAAATATAAACCTAACTTAAATTTCTCATTTTTATAGGATGTTGTGCCATTTTTAACTCATTGCAAAATATTTATGCAGGGAGAAACTCACGGTAGAAAGGCTTGATACTTAACTCTGAATTTCTACGAGAGGTATCCGTAACTCCTTCAGGTAATGGGAAGATAAAACAAATATGTGATTAATCAGCTAAATTACAAAATAAAAAAGAAAAACATAAAAGTAGAAGTTAATCACAAGGCACATTGTCTTCATAAGAACATAAGTGTACATTTGGGATAACTGCAGGAAAGGGACTTGTCTCAAAGATACTTTCTAGTAAGAGGAGGAGAAGAAAGAAGTAATCTAAGGGATTATCTGCACCAGATAAAAGCTCTTGGATAAACTCCCATGCCTATTAACAGCTCATCTCCAAGAAAACATAGTGGAGCCCACAGATAGGGCAAAAATGTATGTTTACCTCATATAAAATTTTCTCTCAGGCTCTTCCAGTAAGAGTAGAAGTAGATGAGGGAATCTGTGGGGAATAGATCTGCAGGGCTTCCCATCTTCAACCCTAAACCACAATTCTTCCTTCTGCCCTGAGCTCTGCAAGCCCAGGTCATGCTCTCCACATTCATGCTCTGCATAAAAGCAGGATGGGAAATTAGCTCACAGCGTACTTAGGGAAGGTTGTAGTTCTGGGGGAACAAAATGGGAGACATTTTCTGCTTCTCCATGATTGACCCACATAATGGTTCGCTCTGGCCCAGAGTCTCAGGTTTTCCAAAATGCCCGATGAGCTCTTTGGTCCGACATTCAAATCTTTCATTGCTGGCAGTCCCACTGCACAGCCGTGAGGAGACACCTCTACATTTCAGCCTGAGCTCTCATCTGGTTCCATACACCTCCACTTTGTTGCAAGCTGGGCAGTATTGCCACAGATCTTCACTGGCCCTCTGTGGGGGAAAGAGAGGAAGAGAAATCATAAAGGCATGAGAGGAGGCTTCTCCATGAGTTGTCTCAATTGGATTCCCTTCTTCTGAGTATGTTAATGCAAAGTAGCACAGTAAGGATCTAGACATACAAGGTTTGCCCACCAGGCACTTTCCTTACCACACCAGTCACTGTGCTCCGCGGGCATCCACAAAACCAAGTACCATAGGGACAAATGCTGATTGCTAAGCATACTTAAAAGGACAGAAACTCAGCTGGGATGAATGAGTACAGCTTTCACAAAGTATGTGAGTCTATCTGGATGCAGCACTTTATAATTTTAGTGCTACAGCTCAGGCAGGCTTTGGGATGGGGAGATGTACCACTCTACCACCTTGTCCCACTAAGAACCTGGGCAAGCAGCAGCAATCCAACACTTATTTCACACTCGAGTAGTGCCTGTTAGCCAGGATGGGGATTTCACATCTAGTTTAAGGTTTGATTCATATGATTTTGATAGCAGGTTTATGTCACAACATTCCCTTCAGGATTTTCTTTGTGTTTCCCTGGTGTCTTGTATCAAATACTCACTTCAGGCAAAATGGGAGAATTGGTGTCAAATGGGTCTGTATGGAACCCCTAAATGCCACTTCTGTGACTAAGTTAGAACAATTCCTAAGAGTAAAATGAAATAACACCAGTGCCTGTGTATGCAAGCAACAATTCTTGATCTATTTTGACTGGTCTCTCTTTCTGATCAAAGAAATTTCCTTCATTTTCTTTGGTGTCATGGGTAGAGATCAACCCTGTGTCCTAATATACTTTGGTATAGACCTATCAAAAAGTCACATTTTTTTGTTCCAGTACTTAGAGGTTCCTGCTCAGCGTACAAGAGAAAAAGAAAAAAAATTCCAGTGCAAATCATGGACTTTGATGGTCAACGGACACATGCAATTCTTAAACACTAGATCTGATTCAATTAGTCATATTGTTCTCTAAGGAAAACATACAAGTTTGAGGAGCTCCCTGAAGGCAACTCAGGCTTTATGTGTTTGCCTCCAGTGATTATAGTCTTAATTTATACAGAAAGTCATGCTGTTTGTTGATCAGATACATAAATCATATTTAGATCAGACTACATAACGAGATGAATTCAAATCACACTTGATACATTCAAATCACAGCACCACCTTTGTCTGTTGAGACTTCAGGTCAGAGTTTCTCTCCCCCATTTTTTTTGTAGTTTTCTCTCAGAGTTTGTTGAAACCTCAACATTTCCAGAGAGCACCAAGGAAAAAATACTGTTTTTCTAGACAGTTACTCGTTTGCCAGTATACTAGGATTTTATATTGATTTTCTGTCCTCAGCTTCTAATGTGGTGCACTTCTATCTAGTTTTCTCCTCACAGGTCACTGAGATTTATGACTGACCTGAAGGAGATGAAACCAGACTGCTGAATCGCCACTGCTAGAGGCCACCTGCTGCTGACTGACATTGGGTCACACACATCTCCCTGAACACTTCAGGCCACACCAAAAGCTCCACTGGATATTTTGCTCTTCGTGTGGGAAAGCTTGGATTATTCTTCCTGTATTTACTAGCTAGCTAATTCACTTCCTCCCCACTCTAATGAAATTTTAACTTAACTGTTACATAAAACGCAGTGCATCTGAACAAATTATCTGCTTGAGAAAAGGCAGGGCCTTTACCAAAACATTACTTAGCAAGACACTGTTTAGCAAGATGTCTCCAAACTGGATAATCATTGAACTTTCATTTCTCTTTCCTAGGACAAAAGGGTCCCAGTATATTTGAAGAGATTTTCATTGAATATTTAAAAATAGACTGACATAGGAGTGGGTTAATATTAGAGTGATAAAAACTTCAGCTGAAGCCTGGCAAGGGATGGAATGTAAGAGACGCACAAAAGAAAGGAAAGACTGCAGTTAGGATCTTCATCTGAGACTTAGGGAGGACTTTGGATGAAGTGGGGTGAACCGGCCTACAGACAATTGAAGTTAAGGATTAGGGTTCCTAGTGAATAAACTACCAGCAGCAGTGCTGAAGTGCCTGCAAAAATATCTCAAAAAATAATGAAGAGCTCATACTGGCAGTTGCATTTGTCTCAGTGGATCAGTGTCCTGGCTTAGTGAATTAATAGTGAATTAGCCTAGGATTTGGGTGTGTGCTAACAGAAAGTCTAGGACTACAGCTAGTGTGGGGCCGGAAAGGGGCTTTTAAAAGAAACTGAGGGCTGCAAAATTAACTGCTGGATGAGAAAAATGTTATGCAAAATTTTGCTTCTAGGATCCAAAATAATATTTCCAATAAGCCCATAGAAAATCCTTAGAGAGGGGACTCAGTATTTTAAAGCCTTCCTCTTCTTTGCCCACCTTCAGCTGGTCTTGAAGAGGGTTGAACCCATCATAGATTTCTCACATTTAACTATTTAACTTAAACACTTGTCCTGAAAATTATTGGGATATAATGAATTAATCCCTTTGGGTACTGAGGAAAAAAGATCCACTGAAGATGATTAAATACACAGATACATCAGCCAATTTAAAAATTAAGAAAATAAATGCAAACCAAAATCAAAACAAAACAAAAAAGTTTCCGGAAAAATATGAGCAGAAAATAAAAGCTGAAAGAGCATGTGAAGAAAGTGTCAGTGTTTTCTTACTAAGATCATATTCAGATAAGGGGATAGAAATGAGTCCCATGGTTGCCAGAACAGCCCCCACCCGGCTCTTCCCCTGTGCTGTGGACTGCCAGGGAAGGAGCAGTGTGGACAGAAAGTCCCAGGACTTGGCCAACAGTGATGGGAGGTTGTAAGTGAAATGGTAAGGAGAGCAACACAGCTGAACCTTAATGAAGTTTTGAGGGAACTGGAAGAGAGGCTGCTGCCCTGGAAGTACAGACACACGTGGGTATCCCCACATACAGTTATTGCCACACAAACTGGGGAGCCCCTTTCCTGTGGCGTGAACCCAGCAGTAAGCACAGCATGGCTTAAGGTCACCCCGGACACAGGGGAAGCATTGTCAACGAACCCCTGTGATTTGGTTCTGCTGAGACATTTTGAACCCATTATGTCTGAATGGGTCCTAAATGTCCCCAAACATGTTCCCATTATCCTTAATTAAATTAGCTTATTGAGATTATCAATGACAAAATATCATGCAATTAAAACATTTGCACTCAATCAATTTTAATTGTATTCACTACAGTCGCCTGTGCCAAAACAGATGCCTTCTAGCCCGAGGTAAGTGAAGGAGAAGCAATTTTCAAACTCCTCACTTACTGAACTTTGATCTGGTCGAGTAGTAGTGACGCGGTCGGTTGGGTTGCTTGGTTTTGGGTTTTTTTCTTCAAGTTGATGCGGGCTGCCCCGGCGGCCGCATTCCCCCCGGCCTGGCGGAGGGAGCATCCTGCATCCCGGATTCCGCATCCCCGCTGGCTTCTGCGCTCGGGGACCAGCCTCCACCGGGGGGGTATCGCCACCTAGCGCTGACGGCGGGAAAGGCCGCCCCCATCCCTCGGGAATCTCCTGACATCAGCTCCGCAGAACCTGGGTACCGCCAAATCGGCACATCCGAGCAGCACCTGCGACACTCCCGGAGAGTCTTTCCGTCATCATCTCACACTGCCTGCGCCGAGGTCATCGATCAAAGGTGGCTTCAGAGCCCGTCACAAATGACGAGTAAAGCACCCATCGGCTTTAACCTCCATGACCAAGACTGTAGTCAGCATGCTTGCCTCACGTTCCTCTTGGACTTAGAGCATCAGGACATACCATAACTATCTTCTGCCCAAATCCTGCTGGGGAAAGGTAATTTGGTTCCCCATCCTCAGCCAAAGCAAAACACAAGGATGCCTTGCAAATTTTTCCGCAGCCCAGGTCTCCCAGATGAGGCTTTGGGCAGAAACAGCCCGCTCCGCTGCTTTTTTGAAGAATACAAGGAGCAGGGAGGTGGTAGCAGAGTGTCTGGTTTTCATCCAGGGCTTGTTTAACCTAAGGAAGCCTTCATAATCAGCACAGGCCAGGATTAAGTCTCTGAGCACCAGGTCAGGGTCCTGCTTTCCCTCCAAATCAGTGGGTGCACTGTGCTCCTCCACAAACCGAAAGCAGAGGATGACTGCCCCTAGAAACCTTGTGAGCTCATGTTCTGACCGTCTCCTGACACATAGATGTGAATGAGGCAGGGAAGGTGACTGAGGCTCAGGGCCCTGCTGCTCGGGAGGCACTCCAGTAGGCTGGAGCTTCATCGCCAGCCAGACCATCCAGCAAGGCTGGAGGAAAGCACCACACCCAGCTCATGGGTATTGACTCACAGGACACAGCACCAGGCTGAGAATCCAGCTGGAAAGCAGACCTCCCTGCGACCCTGGGCCAGGAAGCTCTGACCTCCTATTCTCTGGGTGAATACTTTTACTACCAGCTTGAATACAAACAAGAAAGAGACCAGATTCTCTGGAGTTTACATCTTGAAATAACAGCCATAAGCAGCCAACCCAGTTTATGTGTGCATATGAGGGTAAAACAATTAACATGATCTGTTCAGGTTTAGGTTTTTTCTGCCTCTCAGACTGGTGGGTATTTCCACCTACCCAGAAACAATTTCTACATATCTGTGAACTTCTGGATTAAAAGTTCTTACAGATTTCCAGTACCTTCAAATTGGAGGGTAAGATGACTGGCTTCCGCATATGGAGAGACTCAACTCCTTTTTCTTGCCTCAGTGATTAAGCAGAGCCTTGCTGTAAAAATCAAACCTACAGTAGGACATGAGAATTTTGGCTCGTGTGCTCATACAATTTTTGCAAGGCTGACTATAAATCTAAGATCTGTGTGCCACTTTTGTATTCATATCCAGCCTGTGTCTCCTTAAATACAAATGCTAATTTACTCTCCATTCTCCCACTTGTGGTTGAAGACCTCTAATCTCCCTTGCTCCTGTCTCCAAATCCTTCCCGAGAAACCGATCACTGCAAAAATAGCAGTAATTGATAGCAGGTTTTTCAGATGTGTTTACTGCTCTTGTGGTACCAGTTGCCTCATATCTTGCCATATCATTCTCTCTTCCAGTATCATGAACTTATGCTCACTGATCCTGAATGACTGTACAGAAGATTGATTGATTTAGAGATGGATTAATTTGCAAGTATTTGCCACTTCTCTTAATAATCGAAGAAACTCAATAGATGTGAGCATTGAGGAAGCCAATGCTAATATAATTTTTTTTACTAGGGTTCAGAGCAAGGTTTTTCTTTCAATAAATTTTAAGGATTTTAGTGTTTCAATTTCTAATTCACTTCCCATGCTCTGAACAAAATTACTCATATTGCAAAAATAAAACAATAGCCCAAATGTACTCATATCTGTTGTAGATTGTCAGAATTATTCCATACTGTGTAAGCTGTCTGGCTACTCTGCCTGCTCCGTGCTGTATCTTCCTACACTTGGGGAAAAATAAAGCGTACAACAACAAAAGAGTAAGATCATCTAGGAAATGTATCTTGCCAGGATTCAAGTTGGATGGACATGAAGCACGAATCTGAAGAGAGGAATTAGGTCTGCAACAGTCCTCCAGAAGCTCTGTGTAGCAAGATCAAGATGGTGTAAGACAGGAGCAAGGATAAATTTTGATAGCATCAGCTAACACCTTCCAGGCTGCAAGTATTTCCCACTACTCTCAGACTGAAATCACCCTGTATCCATGTATGACATATTCTGGGTTCCATGGCTCCAGACCTCGGCTTCAGCCCACATGCCAACCCCATATTTCTTTCTTGACCTGAAGTGTGGACCAGGGCCTTAGCCCACATGCAACTCCAAACCCTATATGAAACTCAGCACTGGCCTTTCCCTGCTCAGCATTCCCTTTATTTGCTGTCATGGACACATTGTTATTTCCCTGATGAGGGAGGAAAATGTTATTACTCCTTTTTTTGTTTCCTTTTGAATCCAGGGAGGGAATAAATTCAAGGACATATTGTCAAAATTGCCAATTAGTTTTGCTAACTGACAGTATCCTATTCCAGCCATGATCCAAGCCATCAGAGGAACATAACATTGCACGTTTCAGTGCCAATCCCTTAGTAAACTGCAGCTGTTGTGCCCCTGCAATTCTGATTTCTGTTCTCTCACTGAAGAATGATGCACTGGGGAATGCACCACAAGCAACAATCTGAAGCTGAGATTCAGGTCTAGTGCTGCTTCTTGCCTGTGTCTGAAGAGTCCACATGTGAAAAGGGCAAGAAAGTTGTCCTTGATAGCACAAAACTGATGGCTTTTAAACATCAAAAGCAGCTATTGACCTGCCCCAGTATTTTGGAACACTTCAAACACCAACTATAGCAATTCATTATTACCAGCAGCAGGAACATGATCTGAAATCTGTGCAATCACGCACTGAGCTATAATAGCAACAAACCCTCTGCAAGCAGACCACAGAAATATTAACTCTTTTCCTTGCTGCCTGTCTAGGATGGCAAGGACAACAAACTCAGAAGTTAAAACTCAGCTGTTTTCTAGCCAGTCCATAGCGTGACCCCCATTTGGGTCAGTCATATTCTTCAGGTTGCTTGGAAAATGGACCAGATAAGCTGACAGGAGCTCTGTCTTCTAATGTTTCATATAATCCACTGACTGACACACACAGTGTAGCTTTTCCATGCCCCCCTCCCCCAGAAGCTTTGCCTTGTGGGTCTGACCACCAGCACTACAGCAGTGTAGATGGAGCCACAGTACAACCACAGGTCTGGGAACTGACTAGGTTTCATGGGATAGGACATAAAGGACAGATTACTTAAGAAACAAGGAGCAGGGCTAAGGAGGTATAATTAAATTCATAAACATAAATGCCAAACACATTGAGTGTGCCTGTCTTTACAGGCAAGGTACAAATGCTTCATGGACAGCATCAAACACTGGATAATGTGGTACTCTCAAGAATAATGTATTTTCTCCAGTGTGAACTAAGGAAAGCTCTGGTTCAGCTGGAACTCAATTCACATCCGAAGTGGTGCTGGAGCTGTCTGCTCTGCATAAGATTTCCAGTTACAATCTCCTCAGAATTGCAGAATCTGAAGAATTTTGATTGGAAATGTCAAAGCAAAACATTGTTTAAAAAAAAAAAAGAAACTTTTGACTTTCAAGTGTTGATTTTTTCTCTGTTTTGAAATGGAAGTCAAAAATGTCATATTTAAAGTTTCTTCTTTCATAAAAAACCTGTATAAATAGTCAAAGCTAACATTTTCTGACAAAGAAAAAATATTTCAACTAGCCTGAGAGAGATGGGGTTTTGCAGGGCCAAAATATTTCAACACCCTTTCCTCTCTGGATGTAAAATGGGGCCTCCTTCCTCAGCCCTAGCCAGCCTAAAAGCACTTGGCAAACCTAAATAAATTCATCCTTTCTCTAGTGGGGGAAAGAAGAGGGGCAAAAGCTCTAATGGGTCGCACTTACAACAAGCTAGGGTGTCTGTTGATAGAAGAGCAGAGATACGTCAAGGCTCTAAACTTAAAACGCCTGCTTGTTCCCTCGTACAAGATGCCTGGCTGGGAGCACCAGCAATGCCCAGCAGCTGTAGCTGTCTGTCCCTTAGCATCCTCCCAGCACAGAAAACTCCTCCAGGCAGAGCAGACAGGCAGTAGCAGTGGGACAAAAATATTACAGAGGCTGTCTGCCATAAAACGTGCATTAAAATCTTAGTCTGGCAAATCTGCTTGTTTTGCAATTTGGTCATCCTGACTACATACCAAATGGCTTTTCTTTAACCTCCTGTTCTAAAAGGGAAAGGAAAAAAAGAACAATCCCCAAGAAAAATGTTTATTTCATGAAGCCATCCAAACTTTTAATTATCTTTCTTTTTCAGGAAAAACTAATAATGGCAAACCACAGAAAGATACACTACATGGTCTTGTCCTCTCTGATGTTACTGAGAGGAGAGGAACATGAAACTAAATAAAGATGTTTACTGACAGACTAATAAACAAATGGGCCCATTTTGATGTAACCTTGATGAATGGAGCATCCAGGTGTTTTCAATAATGGCAATAAGCACTACAACTCAAAGTATTTCTGATTCAAGTATAATGCATTATTAGGCCATTAGAGGCTGAGTATAGAGGGCCATTTGTGCTCAGCCCTATCAATAATGTTCCTTCCCAGCCTACATTTAGGCCAGGGGAATTAGTCATACGGATATTCTATTTAATAAAAACCTAAAGAAGACGCATCAAGAATCGCATTACATTTTAACAGGGTTACAGTAGTCCAGGAGGACCACAAGTTTAATTTTCATAAGAGCATTCATTCCTCAATTATGTCAAACATGAAAATGTAAATGGCAAATTTAATGCTAACAATATCCCTCAAAGCACATTGGCAGGTAGCAACCATTATGTTGAGTGAATGCTGGCTGCATAACAAGCAGCCCCAAACTAGACAGCAGAGGATTAAAATTGCCAAGCTGAGTTCCACTGATTACAGTTGCACACTGCTGAAAATACCCTTTGTAATATGCATGGGGACTAAGGGCGGATTCTTTCCTCCCAAAGAATTTGCTGACTGTGCAGGAATCACGATTAATATTGGCCGAAGGTGGTAGCCACGAGATGTGGTAGGAGCCACCCTTTGGGTCCTTCCAAGCAAGCTCAATGAGCTGAATTCATCCCCAATGTAATTCCACCAAAGAGGAGGGATTTGCACGCACATATGCGCTTTGATGGCTACCTCCTTGTAAACAGGAAAGGCTAAACAGGGAGGAGCAGGAACGGGTGGAGGTTGGATGCTCACATCTGGTTTCAAGGATGCAATCTGCAACTCCCTCAAATGATGCAAGGTGAAAAAGCAATTAAAATATTCTGCAACCAAGCCAGAGGTACCTCTGTAATACGGGCAGGAAACCTGTTGCTTTCAACCATCCGCACCACAGTGAAATACAAATGAAGGGGATAATGTCATGTGTTGCGTCCTATCCTGCACCTTCTGAATAAAGGCCTGAACCTCTGCCTTTGTGCAAGTGCTTGGCTTCATTGCCATGCCATGAGTAACCTGGGACTCCAGCCCTGTTTCCATGTGAAATAATAACATCGGGAGTCAGATGTGCAGTGCACAACGTACTGATTCCCTGCCAGAGCCTTGAAGGGAAGACATGCTCCTTGAAGCACACTGTGCTATTAAATTGTACTACTGAATAAATGCAGCTGCTGCACTTCGGTGACACTCACAGCTCAGAAGAGTGAGTTGCATCCAGACTCTGCAAAGCGAGCCATGCCAGGTGAGCTCTTTCCAGTTAACATCTCTGCTCAGGGAGTAAAAAATAGGATTACCACTGCAGTTCCTCTTACTGAGGTCTCTAGTATGTTTGTGCATTAACATCACACTGTGCTTGTGTTTTTGTGTGTCCTCCAGTTTACATTAGGGCACATAAACAGATATGGGTAAATAATCATTCATTTAATAAAAATATTAATGTATGTTTTCACACCCATTAATTCAAGCTCATTGCATAGCAAGAAAGACTTTTCAACGTTTGCTAAGCAAAACATTCATTCTATTAACATATATTCCATTTCTTGAGGTAGAAAATGCTACTTGTTTACTTCACCTACCTGACATCTCCAAACCTACTCAGAAAACAAGGTTCCACTGAAGCTTAAAAAGAACAGGATGGTTAACAGCATCATATTTTTCAGTAGCTCTTTTTTACACAGGTCTGAATCAAATCTTGGGGGGTTTAGATTTCCCAAGTATTCTTAGGGGGTTTTTTCTCATAGAAACCTTTCCCATCAAAGCAGTCATTCCTCAGCAGTTCTCTCCTCCTGCCAATACTCACTCATCCACCTCCACCCTGTCAGATGGCTCTGTAGCACTTTGCTGCTACAGAGTCAACCTTTCTCCCAAACAAAAATCTTGGCATTAGATGTTTTTGGAATAGGAAGGGGTGAACTGGCATTTCCCTACTCAGATTCTGCAATGCCTACTTGTCTTTGTTTTCCACTAGCACTCTGGTTGTTGACAGATAAAATATAGACACTTTACCAACCAGCTTGTTGCCCACAGGGACTAGCACCAACTCACATCACACAAAATAAGCTGTCTCATGAGAAAATTTTTTCTAATGTTTACACTGCAGCACAAGAGAGAAATTTGGAATAAGCAAGCTACCAGAAGGATTTTACTGTTGGTAGATTTATCTTTTTCACAAGTCAGCAATAACAAGGAACTAGTCATAATAGCATAAGCAGGATTTTAGACACGTTAAAATATACATGCTCATCTGATTTAACTTCCTTATCTCTTGGATGCTTTCCTGCTAAGAGGAGGAATGAATCTGCATCTTGGCAAATAGAAATGGCAACGTTTTGCTTTGGCTTCTACCAGCTCAGAAGACAACTTCCAACAAATCCTTCCCCTTGCTAAGCTGGCATGGACACCCTCAGCCTGCATTTAGAATATACTGAATTTCAGAGAGAGAGATCAGGGAGTGGAGACAAAAGGAAAAGAAAATAAAACAGTTGGGAAAGTTTGTGAATGGAAGAATTTTAGAAGCGATTCTTGTTTGACAAACCAGTCATAAATTGTTTTATACAGATGCTTCAGCAGTAGATATTAAGTTCTGGGAGGCTTCCTCAGATTTCTGGAGCCTTAGAGAAATCCACTATGTTTTTATTTTTTCTTGGCATAACTGAATATATCAAGGAAGCTCAGAAGAGTTTGAGCTTTATAATAGCAGCCACACTTTACAAAGCATAGACACTCTGAACCCAGCAGATGTGTTTTCATGATGATTGGTTCTTGTTATTTCAGTCACTGTGCCCCAGCTTTTCTCCAAGTATCACTGCGGGAACCAGCCCAGAACAAGTGTTACAGCATGAGACCCTCTCTAGCCAGAGGCCATTGTGTCAGCACCAGGAAAGACTTGGTTTTCATCAGCCTAAAGTGAGGATCGGTTCCCACTTCATTTGTGAATTTCAGCAAAAAATAGGTTATTCCATGGTGGCTTCACCAAACCTCAAAGCAACCAAATTCTTCTGTACTGGAAGGACTTGCCTGCAAGCTTGCTGAACCAGCACCACTAAAGACAGGGAGTCCTGGCAGGTCAGCACACCTTGATAAAGTGGATCAAAAAGGTAGATCAACACAGCCTTGACTCCCGAACACAAGCACCCACCTCTAAGCTGTTTGCACATACTAGAAATTCATTTGGAGACAGACATGTTTTCTTTTCTGCAGTGGGTTATTTTAAACCTGTGTCAGGTGCTGTCAGTCACCAGCCTAAGAGAACTGCCCAGACCCCTGGCTTGGCTCTCCACGTCCCACGAGGAACTTCACAAGCAGCCCACAGCCGTATTGGCATATGGCTATCACCACTCCGCTCCCCAGACGTCTTAGAATAATAAACTGGTAATTGAACGGCGAGTTCAGTGCTGCTGTTTGCAGAGAGCCATGACCGCTGAATGATTACGACAGCGGGCAGCGCTATGGAGGTGTTGAAAGAGTCTATTAGTCTGCTTAGTCTAAGGCAGTAAGGAGTGTTGATGCAAGCTCTCTGCAAACAAATACTCAGCACAGGCAACACAAAAAGGGCAGCAAATGGTGGGGGTGCTGTTTCCTCCATGGGGGTTGTTGTCAGAGAAGTGTCATACTTGAACGTGTGAGATATGCACAGAGCAAGGCAACCAGGGCTGGAAACACGGGCAAGGAAGTTGTCCTCACGCTCTGGTTGTAGCTCCTGTGACTGGGACAAGGCAAGAGGAAGACTGTTGCTGTTTACTGGCAAGGAGTCACACCTATTCTGTAATATGATGTGGCCCTAAAGCACATTACCTGGGACTTAAAATGATCCATTAGATACCCAAGGGCACATAGCACACTCAGGAAAAGACAAGGATCACCATATTCACAAGACAAAGAGATTAGTGGGCCTGAGCTACACTGAGTCACCCACCAACACCTCCAAGGGGTGCCCATTCAAGCCCCTGACCTGAGCAGCCATGAGGCTCACAAAGCCACTCCCAGCCAGGGGACCTGCAAGCCCCATTCCTGACAGACTCCACCCGGGCTTGCAGCCTTGTGTGGTGATTCCAGGAGCCAGTAGTTCACAGCTGGTCCACAGGACAGCAGATGCCTTGAGCAGCTCCTGGTGGCACCACAGCACACAGCATGAGGCAGAGGGACACAACTCATAGCTCAGTCCCTCGACAATCAACAGGGCTAAAATAAGATATTGATAGGATGTATCAGGTTTGATCATGGATACCTCTTGACTAATCATGATTTGGACAGATCATGGGTTCCTTTGAATGGCCAGAACAGCTGCCTGTTGCAAATCTCCTGCGACTGAAAAACCCTTATAGATAACATTCATCCTTCCACAAATACCTAACCCTCAGGCAATCTTTTGTAAAACATATTGGAAACATTTAAAATACATTAAACTAACACTCTGAGGTGCTTACTATATCTGATTTGGTGTTTTCAAGTAGATTCTTCTCTCTTCTTCATTTTTCCCATCAGGAGGCTTATTTGACATAATTCTAAAGTTTGAGATTGACCTCGTTTTTGTTTATGAGTGCCTCTGTTGCCATGGCTCTAGGAAGGAGTTCAGGTCACCCTGCTCCCAGTTGTTTTGACATGAAAGCAACAAGACACCAATCACGACTTTGGAAAATGGAGGCTTCAAAATAAAACCTTATAAACCAGAAAATTGCACAAAAGGATTTGAAGAGTCAAATCCAATGAAATTACAACTGTCTCTTCATGTTAAGATTTTAATTGGGAACTGCAGGTACTCAAAGAAAGGGTAAATTTTGATTGTGAAACCTGGAGTCAAATTCTGTTTTGGTCTGGTGTCTCTCTATGCAGAGAAAGCAATGTAACTCAAGCCCAAGCCAGATTTGACAAATCACAGCACATCTCCCCCATTCTTTCTCCTAGGCTACTCAAGAATCTTTCACTGCAGTCAGCAGAGAGGTGCAAATTTGCTCCATATGAAAGCTTGCCCTTTGAGGCACAATGGAGTGGAAAACAAAGGTCAGTGACTTTCATGGGGAGGGGGGAAGGAACTGCAGCTGCCCTCAAACCCCAGGGTCAGCCAGCCCATCAGGGAGAATGAGCAGTGAGCAGCCAGGGGGATGCCTGGTGGTGGTGGTGTCTGCCCAAGACTGGAGCTGCCTGTAAAGATGGAGCATCATTGCTACACTTCTTCAGAGAACAAACCATCATGACTAAAATCCAATTTCCCAGTGTAAGGTGCTCAGACATTGTTCCTGAGCATTGTATCCTCATCCTTTCCTCTTTTTCCTGCCTTGAGATTAGAGGGAAAAGACATCTCAGCCCAGCCCGCTACAGAAAGCCCCAGGCTACGGGTGCCAGGACAGGAGGCATCTCCAAGCAGGACCTGCACAGGAGGCTGGTGCATCTGCTGTGGCCCTCCCGGCACAGCCGAGGCACTGCGCTTCTCAAAACACTGGAGAAATCCCTCACTGCCCAAATGCAGCCAAGTCCCTGCCCTCAGGAGTCACTTCTCCACAGCCAGCCCCTCTGCCCATCAGCCTGTGTTACTGTCTGGCAGATCTGGCAGGCAGGATTTAGAGCGCTGCCTTGTGATTCAGCCAGCTGAGGATGTCCAGTGCCATAAGTTCATCATATGACTGCACGCTGTGCACATTGGGGTAACCACGTGGAAGAGCTAATTACAAGGCAGGAAATTAGAGCACAAGCTTGGAGGAAGCAATCTTTCAGCACACAGCAAAGTCAATCATACAGGCTTTAGCAACAGTACCTTAAGTAGCAAAAAAAGTCTGCTGAAGGAGGACCTGGATCAAATCTTTCTCTTCCTCTCTGTGTCCCCTCAACTTCTGCTCTTCTTGTAGAACAGCTCAGTGGAAGTCCAAGCAACATTGTCCAAAAGAGATGGAAATCTCCCTATGTTAGGGCATGTGCTCAAATTTAGGCATATGGGTGGGTCATCCTACTGACTTCAACAGGACCGCCTGTACGCTTTTTATTAGATGCATGAAGGAGAACTTCGATAAGTCAGATCCAGGAGTTTCATACTTTCTCCATGATCAAAGGCAGCACAACAGCTCCCATAGCAGAACACACATGGCTGCAGTTTATTTGCTTTATGCTGACCTAGGCTGAGTGGGATGAAGTACAGTCTGCAGGCCAAATTAAGCTCTCTACTGCTTCTGTTTCTCTGTGATTTTTTTCTCTTTTAGCATGTCATCAGAACAAGTTGATCTCTGACAGTGCAGAGACTTGCAGATGAAACTCTGGCATCGTTTGCAAGCTGCTATTATGCTAAAACACAGAAAAAAAGAAAACAACCCGAAGTAAAGCTAAGTGCTATGTTAAGCAAGTTAAAATGTTTTCATTGGCACCAAGACGCACCTCTGTGTTCCCCTTCCCCACGATTTAGCAAGATGGAAGAACTGCCAGACAGCTACTCCTTTTGACTTGAGAATCTACATTTACTACTATTGTTTGCCTTGAAATCTCTACATCAGTAGAAAAGAATAGTAAAACCTCTTTGAAATATATGAACCCTTGGCCTGCTCCCCCAATCCAAATTATCACCCAAGAGTACAAGGATCTTCCCCTCAGGTGATAGAGAAACTCTGGAAATGACATCACAGCCACACTCTACTGTAGATGGCTGCAAATCATAAAATAATAGGAGCTTGCTTTTGGCCTGCTAATTTTTCCAACACTGCTCTAGGTCAAGGGGTGAAAACATGGAGAGCTGTCAGATCAGACAGGGATCTAGGATCAGCTGTGACTTGAGGAGGGGATCAAAGAGCTCACAGCCTGCTGCCTAACCCTGAGCTGGGCAGGAGCAGCGCGGAGCGCATTGCAGCAAAACAAACCTCTAGGAAAGACACAGTAACAACCACAGCCAGGGCACAGGCAAAATCTGATATCCCACGGGCCATACAAGGATCCTGAAGGCTGTGGTATGTCTCAGGGACAAAGGCAGTACTTGGCAAGCAGCACTTTGGTCTCTAGCATCAGACAGGTGGCTGCCTTCAGACCAGACCTCTGGAGACTGCAGAACTGGAGTCAGTGGAGGACAGTAAAAGAGCTAGAGACATAGATCTGCCCTGTGAAGGGTGCCAGCAGCACTCACACATGCAGAAGCACATGCCTATATACACACTTAGGTTTCAACCCTCATATTAAACGTTTATGCTCTTTGGTACAGGTTGAAAAATAAACAGCAGCTGTATACAACTGACACCCCAGAACATTTATGAAACATAAATGATGGTTTTGCTCAGAAATGTGATTATTGAGGAAGAAATCCCATGTGGGCTTCTTTCCATCTCAGCAATTCCTAGTTTAAATTGTTTTATTTAACATCCAACAGCCTTTGCACCAGGTTTCCTTACAATGTGAAGTACAAAATAAAACTCAAATGCAGAAGCCAAGTTGGTTTATTTCCAATGAATGTGCCACCTACTTGGCAACCAAAAAGGCTCAGATACTTCAAACCAGACCTAAGATCACTGTGAGAGCATGAACTGGAACAGAGCAAGAGCTCACGTCAGTGCTTGATCCATCACTCCACCACCAGTGCCAGAAGCATTGTAGAATCCAGCTAATCCCCAAACATAACCAGAGGTAAGAGCCACATGACATATTTTGGACAAAATATTAACAAGGATCAGGTTTTTCAAGTCAAAGGTTGTTGCACTGGTCGCACTGGAGGGTCACTTTTTCAGTGTTAATTCACTTTAACCTTATCAGTCTTGTTCATACGCAGATCAGCCAAATAGCCAGAACCAGGGAAAGTTTTCCACTAACACACCCATAAATGCATCCTTCCTCTGAAGCAATGGAAAACTCTTAAGGCACTTAGATGCCATGATGATGAGCATGGCATTAAAAAATGTAGATAGATAAGATAAGGCAGGGGATTGTCTGGCAGGAGTCAGCAGCTGTAATTTGACATGATGATAATTTCCCTTGCGCATGCTGGGATAGGGCAAATGTGGCTCTCACATCTTCCATTAGCAGCGCAACAAATACAAAATATTCCTTTAAGAGAGTCCTGCAAAAATTTAGCTGATGTCTAGAGCCATCGAGTCAAATACTCCACTCTTAAATGAGAGACTAAGGAGTGGAAGGGACAGCATCAAGTGCTGACAGCTCATCAAACCTCAGACACTAAGCGAAAGTGAGATCAGAGCTTGGATTAGGACACTGCAGTAAAAAACATGGCAAGGAGGAAGAGGTAACATCATTAAGCTCAAATTTTACAGACAGGAAGAAGCAAAAATTAATTTTGCATATGTGTCAGCTTCCTTCTCTCTAGCTATAAAGATTCACAGGAAAGAAAAATCGTTGTAAAGTCATCCCTTGAAACCAATTAACTATCAGTCTCCTACATCAGAGGAACATTTTGCTGTAAGGAATTTGCAGCAAAACCAATATATGGGAATAAAGCACAAGTGTAAGGAAAGGAAAGCAATGCTTTTAAAACACATTTGAAAGATCCCCTCCTTGCACATCACATGCATTTCTTGAGGCAGTCCTCTACTCCTGTGTGGCACTCGGCTACATAACCACAAGATAAATTTCACCAGTTAAAAACGCACAGTCTTTTAAATGCTTAGGTTAATTTAAATAATTCCAGCAGAGCTTGTTTTTTATGCCCAGGAATCCCTTCAAGTTTAGTCATCTATGAGCAGTAGAGCAAATTTATCTAAACTATAGAGAATTTATCATAATTTGTTATTATTGTAATTAATAAATGATGCTATGAACATCATTGCAAATTTCTATGCCTTCATCCAATTCATGCATAAGCCTTTCTCCACATATTTCTGAAAACACAAACTAATTTTTCTACAATGCTTCTTCAATCACTGAAGAGGCAGCACATCAGTAGTGACAGGCAAGATCTGCACAGGAATAAAATTCAGATGAACAAAGAAAGGATACACTTTTCCCTCAATACAGAAGGTTGAGTATAAAGGAATAACCTTCCTAAAGCTCCCACACAACTAGAAACACTTTCTTGTTTTCTCTTTTCTATGTAACTTCTGGATAAGGCATTTTCTATAGAAAGTTTACAAAAAGACACAGGGTTGTTTCGTTTTAAATGTCTTGAACAAATTTTAGGTGCTACTATTAGAGCTCAAGTGCAAAGAGTTAACAGGAGCTTTGTCCTCCACATTACCTTATCATAACATGTGAGCATGCACACATCACACAACCTGGCAACTTCTATACTCAATAACAATTTTTTTCCAAGTTTTCCTCTTTGCTTGGTTTTTGGCTACAAGGAAGAGCCCTGGACAACTTGCAGCAGTATTTGTGCTCATTTTTCTGGTGCCATCTTAAATGATGCTTTATAATTTTCTAAGGCCCCAGAAATGGAGAATGTGGAAGTCCTTATCACCTGGATGTTGTGGAAATTATCTGTGGTGCTTCAGCCAAGCTTCACCCAGTGGCTGCACCCATCCCTCTGTCTAGGGCAGCCATATACACGGAGTTAAAGAATGAAAATTGTGTCCAGCTGAAGGGTCTCTAAATAAAACTGTGCCACAGAATTCCCCCTTGCTGGCATTGGCATCTTAGCACACAACAATAGATGCTTTTTGAAGCTCCAAACTCATTTCTGCAAAATAAATACAAATGCAAAATAGAAATTCTTCCATGACAAAACTGAGGCAGAGTTTACAGTGGAAGCAGAGCAGCATACTAGAAAAAGGCTAAAGCTTTTATTTATTTATATGCATACACATATTCATATACATATATATGTAAGCAGTTTACATTAGCAAGAGGTTTTACTATGGAAAAAAAAAAGAAATCCCATCTTAGTGGGGTAGAAAGGTCAAGGTATTTTAAATTAATTTTTCCACAATTTGTGTCTGACAAACTGATGCTGTCTAGGTAAGTATTGCTATCTTGGATGAGCTCAGGGCCAGCAAAACAAGGTGATAAGGAAGGGACATCATCTCAAAACCAATAAATCTCCTTCCCAGATGGCATTTTTATCTAAGAGTGCCAAAAGAAGCCAGACAGGAAATTTGTGGACCTATATCATGGTAAACTCATTAAGAGTAAGTGAGTTTCTGAAAGACTAAAAGCAAGTTAATCTGGTGCCTCTGATTAATAAAGGACCTCAGCACTTCAGCTCCATCAGCCTATTGTTTACAATGCATAAAACAACTTAATCCACCAAAGCATCAGTCCCATGAATATCTCTGGAGGAGATAACACAACTAGCTTGCATTTTAAGGAGGTCCCAAAATGATGTGCTAAAACTGATGAGTTCAGCAGTGTAAGCATTGAGGTTTCCCTGAACAGAATGGGAAGAGTCCTGCTCAGAGGATCTCCAAATAATTCCCAAGTTTAGTTTCAAGACTAAAACATGAAAGCATGGAGTGAGAGGAGAACATTAAAACACAGGAACTTTCTTATAAAGCAGCCCAGTCCTTTTGCTGTATTTCAAGAAATGAGACTTGAAGTGGAGATTGTCTCATAATAATGGACCAAAACAATACCAGGAATCCATGCAGNAGAAGGGACCAAAACAATACCAGGAATCCATGCAGGACAGAAGATCCCTGGTGCAACCAGCTGCGGCCACAATGTTTGTCTGTGTGAGGCTAGCAGGAGGGAGACATCCCCCCCAGGCATGTGATGAGGCACCTGTTTCTGCCCAGGAGCAGGAGGTAGGTATTACAGTTTAGTCCCAGTTCTCCCAAGAGGGTCAACACACCAAGATACTCCAAGCACCCAATTGCTATTGTAATAGGAGCAACCAAACCCAGTTCTGAGTCTCCCTAGTCCACAGACAGCTGCAGCCCACAGCAAAGAAATACTTTGGATACATCACATCCATA